>ML781260.1:390188-418241 GCA_009831015.1 Picea engelmannii
TTCGTTTCATCACCCGAATCAGAACCTAAATCATGTTGAACAGTTGCAGCAGTCTTTGACTTCCCTTTGTTGTTGTTGCCAAACTTTTTGGGTCTTCTTTCAGGATGAAGTTTCCAACAATGGTCTTCATCATGGCCATCTTTAGAACAATGTTTACAAGTGAATTTTTCTCCCTCTTTTTTAACAACAAAATTCTTTCGGCCATTTCCCTTGAACTTCTTCTTTCCTTTGTCTCCATGGCTAAAAGTCTTCTTGTTACCCTCATGAGTGTCGTTCCTTCCTCTTGCTTCCAAATGAGTAGCCTAAACACAAACTTCATCTAGATTCAAAGGATTAAACATGAGTATAGTATGTCTCATATAACTATGTAAAGCTCCAATGTATTTGAGCAAAGTTTCTTGAGAAGACAAATCTACTCCCAAAACCAAAGCTCTTCTCCTAAATTCTTGAGTAAAGCTTTGCACACTCTGTCCTTTAGCTTGTCTAAATTTTTTCCATTCCATAGTAGCCTTTTACTTATATGCCAATGGATAAAATTGTTTCTTAATTGCAACAATAAAATCATTCCAAGAAATCAAAATTTTACCATGCTTTTTCATGTCCTCCTAAGTCTTGGATTCCCACCAAATAAGTGATGCACTATCCAATCTTAAAGAAGAAAGCTGAATTTTGGTTTCATCATCTTGAATTTTTTGTATTCTACAATATACCTCAATTTGACGTATCCAATTATCTAACTTCTCATCATTAACTTCTCCATTGTATATTGGCAATTCAAATTTTATATCAAGCTTTAATGAAGGAATTTGCGAAGGAGTTTTACCATGTCCCTTTGGAGAATTCAGAAGAGGTCTTGAACTGGTAGAAGAAGAAGAAGATGGACGAGAGGGTGGTAGAGAAGCACCATTCCCTCCATTTCCATTTCGATTTTTGTCACCATTGCTTCCCTTATGCTTTGAAGGGTTGGAGCCTTCACCTTGCAACAATGCATTCATTTCCATCAAGATCTTCATCATCTCTCTCATCTCCATGACAGCCTTTCTGAGATCTTCATCGTCTGCAGGAACACGTTCATGACTTTCTTCATGAGCCATACTTGGTGAATGCCTCCCTGAAATTTGCGGTGATTATATATGCTTCCTCCTTGAAGGACAAGAACTTGGCTCCACAAGTTGACCTTCTCCTCTTGTGATTTTCAACCTTGTGAGCATCAGAAACAAAACCCTTGCAAACAATCAAGTCTTCAAAAACCAGTGCTCTGATACCAACTTGATCTAAAAATGAAGAATACTTGAAATCTTGAAATTATTTACAAGTAAATTTTATGTGTTAAAAGCAAATGGATCAACTTTGTGAAACATTAATTAAAGGATTACTCATGCAAGATACAAATAAACAACAGCATAATGAATGAACATAAGAACATAAACACAGCAATTGATAAATGAGTTCACCCCTCTCTTGGGCTACATCTCCTGGTCTAGCTTCCAATAGATCATTATTATTAATTTCTCAAAGTTCTCAAAAACGTGCCTTACAATGCTCAAATTGACCAACAGACTGCTCCAATGGCTTCATAATGTCCAAAAACCCCTAGATGGGCTTTTTCAGCACCTCATTTGGAAAAAAAATGAAGAAGTTAGGCCTCCTGGAAGTCCCCCCTTCAAGCTTGTTGTCTCTACATCTACAAAACGCACCCTTGTTTCATGAACCTAGCACACACGCAATTTAAAGCGTGAAAACCCATCACCGAGTGCAACCGCGCCAATGGTGCGAACTGTAGGATGGTTATGGGCACACCAGACCCTAACCACCTAGCACTCGAGCATATGGTCACCATACGACCTCGGGCTAGTGCAAAAGAGGGCTCCCTTTTTCCAAACCAATGGAACAATGACAAATGGCGAGTCGTTGTAACTGTTTAAACCAAAACTTTGCGCGCATTCCCATGTAGAAAATGGTCATATGGCATATACAGTATGCGACCATAGGCTCCATTCAAAACACAACTCCCGCGCGATATATATATGGTTACATGTAATAAACAATATGACCGCGGGTCGGGGCTAAGCCCCGGCCTGACCCCCCGCCAAATATTACACAACATAAACTTAAATAAATAAAAGCCCGCATACATAATAAGAAATACCATGTGGGCTAGTGGTAGCCCACACTCTACCAAAGAGTATATCCATAGGGGAGATCCGAGGTTCAACCCCCATGGACTCCATACAATTTTAACAAAAACCAAAAACCAATACCGGGGTGCCACGTGGTAGCCCATGACTGGGCCACGTGGCACCTTACCATTGATCAAAATGATGCCACGTGTCGCATTTCGATTAGACCACACCTACCAATCATAATCTGCCACATCACCTATGCCATTTCAACGTACGAACTCTGCCACGTCAGCCTGTACGGACTGTAAGGACTGTACAGTCAAGATCTCTTTTTTTTCTGCCTGTTTGACATTCCAAACAGATTGCGATATCTCTCGGTCCTGGCGTCCGTTTGAGACAAAACGAGTTGTGTTGGGTTCGCAACGACGAGGCCTATGCTCTCATTTGATTTGAAGCAATTCCGAGCACTTTGAATTTTTGAGCAAAATTTGATCCCCTGATCATTAATTTTACAGAAGGAAAATATTGATAACAAATTTTCACTCTATTCGACATTTATGTTGGGAACGAAATTAATTATACAGTTTTCGAAAGGGTGAAAAACATGTATGAGTACCTACATAAAAGGATATTTTCATTTGATAAGAACTGTGAGCATACAGAGTGAACCAAATACAAAGAAAATTTGAACGAGAACCAACATAAAACATTCATCGAAATCATAAGTAGAGAACAATGTAACCACTGAAATTCGTAGCGCCAGTAGTCACAACATGCAAGAAACCAAAAATACCACTAATTGTGCCAGTGGTTGAGGACACACCAGGAGCTTCATTCTCCTAGTAAAGTTTCCACATGGACTATATAACACCACACCACAATTTAAAGTACACACAGAAGGTAAATACCCATCGGTCACACTGGAAATACCATTTGGTGTAATTGTTGAAGGGGACATGGTAGGGAAGATTGTTTCCCTCAAGTTTCCAGACCATGACATCAACGATGGAGAGAATTTTCCCTAGCTATCATGAGAGAAGTAATTGTACGCCAAAATCGTACCAAGGGAAGGAGCAATATTTCTTGGACCATAGACTTAGGTGAAAGGAATTGAAAAATTAGGCATACTGAACCTACTTGATATCCCACATTTTGGCCGAAGTTTGGAAATAAATTCTTATGTAAAAATTCTTCTAAGTTACATCCACAGAGAAGTGTTGTGGCTATACCCACTGGGATCGATTGATACCTAGTTAATTGCATGGATCACATGTTTTGAAAAATCAGGAGAGGATCTGACAACATAGTTCACAAACAAGGCATGGGAGAAAGCACTAGAGAAATCTATGAAGGACAAGTTCCACACCTTCAAAGGAGAGAGGGGGATATATTTTCACAAACATAAAAGATGATGGTGTGCGATTTGCAACGCAGGTGTTGGTCTGCAAATTACTGAGGAATTGCCACAAAGACTAAGTGTTGGTCGCAATAATCGTCGTTATGGAAAAGTGCACAGAGGGGGTTCAACTGAATTGGGCCACATTTCTGGTGAATTAGTTTTTAATAGACTGCATAGAATCCTAGTAGAAAGGCGCTAAGTTCCATTGTTCCTAGATTCTCATTTTGATTTCACTAGTTGGATGGAAGGATCCTCATGATTACCAATGTATGAGAACGACCAGTAAAGGTAATTTGTTTGCATAGTATGCCATAGGTTGGCATACAAAAAACAATAGGAGATAAATAAATAACAATGTTATGGTCTATGTCTATTTCAATGTGATCAGGTACATAGTAGCATAGACATTTCACATCACCACCAAGACGATAGAGAATTATCAAGATATTGTGATATTTCAAGCATGTATGCACCATATATACATTCAAGATAAAAAAGATACTACACACCAATGGATACCAACCAGGTACAAACTAACAACGAATGATGTATGCATGATCGCTAATGACTGGTAAGATGACTAGAAATTTCTAGGGGAGAAAATGGAAGAACTATACGAAGAAGAAGAACAAGACAAGGACGAGGAAGAACTAGATAAAGGATAGGGAAATGGTAAAAAAAATGGCATAGGGAATACGAAGAGGACAAGACAATCAACTGAAGGCATGCAGCCAACAAGCCCAAGAGTATCGGAGAAAAGAAAAGACAAGGGGAAGGGTCCAACAATAGTTGCACGCAAAGATATGAAAGTGCATAAAGTATTTCTTACCTATAACCTGATAAACGACGACATGGAAAAAATCAGCTACCAAGTATGGGATGTCGCAGACGAGGCCATTGAGGAAGAAACGGGGAAACAAGCAAAATAACACCATGAAGACCATTGGAGACCATGAATATTGGAGACCATGAAGACTATTGGAGACCATGAAGATTGCACCAAAGAAAGGATCGAGTGAAGGATCATCCACGAGTCGTATTGAGGGAGCATAGAGTACAAATCCATTCCTGTCTGAGTTAGTAGTAGGGCACTGAATGTTAAGAATAAAGACAAAATAAATCTAGTTCCTGAAGACAGAATTGTAATAACATATGAAAACAATAAGTCGCCTAAACATATTGGTGTCATGGATGCCTATACACGTACTAAAGAGGTAGAAAGTAGGTATTATGCATGAGATAAGGCTCCTCATAGAAGAATCATGGAGAGAATTGATCAAGGTGATAGACAGAAAGTCAAAAGCACAGGAAACATATACAACTACTCTACAAGAAAGAGCAATGTTGAAGAAAAAGTGGAAAGAGAAACGAAGGAGAAGAATGAGGTCGAGGAAAGGGCTAATAAATCATTAAAAAAGAACGACGAAGATCAATAAATGGAACACAAGACTCAAGTGGTCGTCCAAAAGTTGTATAAGGAAATTCATGAAGTACCATTAGTAGTAGAGGCCTCCATGGAAGAACGATTCTCGAGAATCGAAAAAGTCATCAAAGGCTTTCGTACAAGGATTTAGGACTTGAAATTGTGCAGTACACCAGGAACACCACCGGAGAAAAGAGTAGGAAGAGAGAGAACAAAGATGACAGTAGTAGAAAATATCAAGAATCTAGAGGAGGAGTGCACAAAGCTTTGTGAGGATAGTGCGCAAATATGGACCAACGTGGTGGAGGATCTGGAAATGAAGGTCATGGAAGCCAAATTGAGGGATGCACAAAAAAGTATGTATAAGGATTCAGAGAACATAAACACTCTCCCACCAGTTGAATGATTGGTGACCATTTTGGCACAAAGGCAGTCATATGATGAAAAAACAAAGTTACGAGACCAACACGGGATCCTCTAGCAGTGATTGGGACTACTGTAATACAAAGAACTAAGGGTGATAGGATAAATGGCAACTTCACAGGGAAAAGTTAAGCAAGTAGGACACGACATAGAAGAGAAGCTCACGACCCTAACTACATAGGGTGTAGAGGAGATTTTTGGAATAGAGACAAAAATAACAAAGGGTGTGGAAACAACAATGGAGACCTCCCAAAATTTCATAGAGGCATGGAGGAACATGCAACATTCCTAAGTGGCTCGGGACGAGCCACAAGTGAGTATTGGGGGCTTGTTGGAAAGGAATTTTGGATACAATTTTCATGAAAATCCTAAGTATGGAGGATATGCATAGTAGAAGAAGAAAGAAGACAATGCGGGAGGAAAGTGCACAATAGAGCCACATTTAGGAGTTTTGCATACATGAACATACTTAGTAGAGAATAAAGCAGGAGAATAAAGAAGAGAATAAAACAAGAAGATAAAGTAAGCGAAAAGGAAGGATAGAAGTTCGGCATTCCAAAACAAGAAATACATGTAAAAGTAGAAAGAACAACAGGCGAGAGTGCAAAAGCAGCATGCATATGTAAAAGTAGGAAAATAAATCTCAAACAATGAGTCAACATGAGTTTTCATGAGTCAGGATAATATGTGATAGGGTTTTGGGGATAAGAAAAGTAGGGTTTTGAGCCCTAGAATTTATGTATAAATATTTAATGGGTTGGGAAGATTAAGGGTTCTTGTGTTCTATTTTGTTCTATTCATGTCTTTTTGATGACCTTTTCACATGAAGAGTGAGAGAATAGATTGAAAATGAAGAGTGTATGTCTGATTGTTAGGGAGAATTTGCAAAGAGAGACTTGCACTGTAGAGTGGCTAGAAAAGATGGAGAGTGATATAACATGATATATATATTGTAAGCATAGTGTGCAAGCCTCAGACAGTTACAAACATATTAATAAAGAAGTCAGGCATTGTGGACGTATCCCAAAGTTGGGTGATCCACATTAATTACTATGTATGCTTGTGTTTTATGGCATTGATCATGGATTTTCTCTTTATGCATGTTAGACTAGATTTGTCGACCATATGATCATTGCACAATAGTTATGAATGTTATAGAAATTGGTTTATGTTGCAATCTGAAGTATAATGATACTATATAATTGAATTCAGTAAGTAACCAAGGAAGAAAAAAAAAAGATGATGTGCATAGAACATGTAACTAATAATTATTAAGATGATCTCCTTTGATTCCCTCACTACTACATAAAATCGATTCCAACAACCCCAATAGATGCCTCGGGTGAGACTTCACTTCCATGTAGGTGGTGGTGAAATGGTCATTGTCTGAAGGATTTTGTTAGTTAAGATAACTTGAACCTAGGGTCATATAGGTGCGTGCCAACAATTCTTAACTTTTTGTATGAAAAATCAATAGTCTAGGTGGGTGTTGAGCCAAGAAACTATATTTGCACCTACTACCAAGAGAATATAGGGTGGAGGATATATCTCAAGAACCCAAAGTGTTATGAAGGAGAAAACAAATACTTTTGATACAAAATTATGTGAATTAGACCTCTTCAATAGGAAGAAAACTATATGGAGAAGGAATCACATGACTTGAGGTAAGAACCAAACTTAGAAAACAAGGCAATCACACAAAATGTATAACATCCTCAATGAAAAATGGATTTCTTTATTCATCTTGGGAAATGGCCTTATGGAAGATTACAATTGATATACACAATGTTACACGTAGCATAATGACTAAGAGTCAAACATTTAAATACTAATGCATGTAACTTGAAGGTTGGAAAAGTGCAATTATATTCTCACACATCAAATATATGCTTAACTAAGTGGTAGAAATGATGAAATGTTTGTTTAAAATTGAGTGTGGTTGTGTAGAGGCTACTCACTACTTTGGATGAATCCTCCTTGGGAGAAACACCCATATTAGATCTCATTTTCAAAATATTTATCACACTACCAACCTTCCTAACCTCTTAACTCAACAAAAGTATGGTGATCTTGGAAAGTTTCTCTTAATGCTTTTCGAGTACAGAAACAAAATTTTAAAGAATCACAAGTAATCACTTACCCTCTTAAGGTTCGATAGACCAATTCAGTGTTAGTGGATGTTAATCATCATCATCAAATATTCAATTTATCTTTATTATGAATTTCCATATTTTTTTACTCAAATACAAATCTTGGTTTTCTTACATTATTTTTTATAACATAAAAAAGAATGTTAATTTCTTAGAGTTTTTTTTATAACATTACTTGATTATAAATGTTATTTTCTTAGAGTATTTTGTATAACATTACTTAATTGTAAATTTTTAGACTTTATTATTGCCTTCCTAGGTGAACTAAGTGTGACTTCTTTCGTAGCTAATTTTGGGTTCTCGGGTCTATAATATGATTCAATGATATGGAAGCTTTATCACCTACTACCGCTTTGATTGAGGGTACATGAAATTTTTTGAAGTACTTGAAAATTTGATTATAAAATTTGATTTATATAAAAATAAGTGTGAAGGATTTAACTTTATACAAAATAATTTTTTTTAAAAAGAAAGTGAGTAGAACTGAGCGCATTATACTAAGTAATAACAATAGAAAAAAATAAAGCGAAGTTGTGATATTCGAAACAGTTTTCCATAACGCTTATCCTACTCTCGCTGTTCTTTGGATTTCAGCGCACCAACTATTCTTTGGGTTTCAGTGCACCAACTTATGCTTAAGAAAAAGGTTTAATTCACCAACCGCCTCTGTTATTCAGGGGACTGAAAATTTTAAAAAATACTTGAAATTTTGATTATAGGATTTAAAATATATATAAAATATGTTTTAAAATTTTAATTTTATATAAAATAATTTTTTAAGTTTAATTTGATTGATAATAACTTTGTTTAACACAGTGGAAATTCTCAATAAGTGTGAGAATTATGCAAGAATTTAACAATTTTGTGTAATTGTTTTATGTATGACATAAATCTGTATTTGTATTAAATGTTTAATTTATGTTATTTAAAATTTATTTTTAGATGTAAAAATGAATTCAGCATATTGAAAAATCTTGGATCTTCAGATTATACATAAATAATCATTTAAATTTAATTGTACAACTTCTAATTTAGTCATCCATCATTTATGCACAACTTCCAATCTAATCACTCACCATTTATACACAACTTCCAATCTAATCACTCACCATTTATGCACAACTTCCAATCTTGCCACTCACCAATTTATGAATTAGTTGTTCACCTTGACACTGTTGGTTTGAACTACCCAATCAAGTCTTCACTTCATTTAATAAAATGAATGTAGAATCATTTTCACTCAAAATTTATTATATATATATAAACTAAATTTTGAGTGAAAATGATTCTACATTCATTTTATTAAATGAAGTGAAGACTTGATTGGGTAGTTCATATATTTGAAATTTCCTTACTTAAAACGGATTTTTGTTTATATATGATTTGTGTCAATTTTGTTTATAATAAAATTTTTACTCTATAAAACTATATAATTGAATATAATTGAAATGGAATTTTTTTACTATTTAAAATTTGTTTATTTAAACTAGATTTTTGTTTTATATATACAAATCATAAAATTATCTCATAATTAATAAAATTTTGTTTATAATAAAATTTTTACTATATAAAAATAATTATGAAAAATAATTGTTTATTTAATATTAATTTTTCTATTATAATATTAAATATCATTATTTATTTCATATTTAGTTTTTTCTTATAATATTTTTAGATTTTTGTTAGGAGAAGTCAAAGTTATAAACAATTATGAATCAAAGATATAGAATCAAACGTCAAAGTTATTAACAACGATGGGTAAAAGATAAAAAAAAATACACATGAAAATTATAAACAACCATGTGTTAAAGATTTAAGATCAATATATCTTTAAAAATAAAGCAATCTAATAAATATGCTTTCTTCTAATATTTTCATTCACAATATTTTTTTATTTTTTTATATATGTAAATTATAATAAGCTAAATGATTTCTGTAATAATTGTTACATATATGTCTATTAATTTTTTTTATTTCTATCTTTGTATTTTTCTTATTTTCCTTTATCATAAATCAAATTGTTTTAAAATAGTCACATTAACCAGAAACTAGAGACTAATTATTATATAGATTGTTCCTTCCAACTTTTTATAACTTATTTATAAAATCCTATACCATAAGATAATTGAAATATAAACTTAACATTTAATGATTCACTTCACTATAAATAACATTTATAAACACTTACTTAAGTCTCATTCTACTAAGACTATTTATTATAGGTACTTGATAAACCTATATATATATATATATATTACTAGTAGGGACTATGCTTTATAATCTACTTGTTATTTATAAAGTCGTTATCATTATGAACATGGCAAAATTCCATTAATAATGGTTCGCATGAAGGATTATTTAATGGTTATAGCACCCCACGGTTCTACATTCTCCATTCACCACTTTAAACATTGTTTAAGGATTGTTAATATGATACAACCTTGATGTAGCCTATGATATATATTTACTTTCAAAATAGTCGTATGGTTACCATATACAAGTCAATGTATTTAGGCATTCATTTTATTGTATATATTGATACCTCTGTATCACTAGATCATTATTGTATTACGTATCAATGTTGAGGTAAGCATTTTTATAATTCATTTTTTATTTCAATTATCTCGTGGCATACAAAGGATGGCTCTTATAATAAAGGGGGTTAATTACAAAGTTTTACGAGGGGTTTAATCTCGTGTTATGGTACAATTTTTTATTGAAAATCATACCAGTTTTTTCTTGGTTAAACCGAGTGTAATACAGAGAATTTACCATGCATCATTCCTGCATGCACCACCTGTATGGTTTACCATCTCGAAGACATGTCTACGAACATTGTCCTAACTATATTCACGGGTGTTGTGTGATTATATTCACGGGTGTTAGTGTTTCTTTTCGGATCCTTAAACCATTTTGAACTCTCCCGAACTCGACGCATTTTGCATGATTTCATTTTTCATTTTTCAGCTTCGCGTTCATCCTGATAATTTTCGAGAGTTCGATAGTTAAAAATAATCCCTCGCATGCCTTTTGAGAGTTTACGAGTTACAATAGTGAATATTTGACTGCCCATGATCCATTTTGTTTACAATGTAGATTATTTGAATGAGTCCGGGTATTCACATCTTTTTGTCTTGTGGATGGTTTGGTTTTAATCAATCTCAAAGGTGAAGAGTTTTTATGGAATTTCTTATTACTCTTCTCATGTGTAACTATGAAATTTGGATTTCATCTCGTTATCCTTGTAAATTTTATGAACAAATTAAAGATACTAACTTACCTTCTTTGTTCATACGTTATTCCTTCAGTTTTGGTTAGTACATTTTTGTATGGTTTTGCTTGGAGGACTCCTTTTTAATATGTTTGTTATATATATATATATATATATATATATATATATATATATATATTAACATGACAATAAAGTGTGTTTCGGGTCTTGGAGTGCCTTGGTTCTGGTTGGCTTATGGTTCAAAGATGTTTTACTTATCAACTAAACCCAGAAAAATATAATCTTTTTGGTTAGGGTTTTCATTAAAATAATTTAATATTAGATAAGGTTATATATATATAGTTTTTACTTCTTTGGTTTCTAGTCTATGGTTAAAAAATCGCACATCGTTTACTTTACTTGTCGTAAATCACAATCATGACGACTGTTTGAAAACGTTGAATATGTGCGCAAATTCACACATAGTATAGTAATGTTTCTTAGATTTATTTTCTGTGTGCGCACAATGAATTGAATTTTTGCTAAAATATTTTACTTGGGTATTTTAACTTATGATGGGCCTTGTTCGTTATTGTGAGGGGTACCCATCAGTTTTCCAACAACCTCAACATTTGCATGTTGTTGATTGGCGATGAAAGGAGACATGAGAAGCACCTTGAACTTCCATGGTAAGAACATTTTTTCTTGTGTATATAATTGAATTCTATTTGATAACTTGGACTCATACAACTTCCTAACCTATTTAATTACCACTATGTAGGTTTTAAGGAGGTTGGTACCATGCATTCCAAGAAAACCTTCACTTGGAGAAGGTATCCAAGTTCCATAACTAATTATGTTCAAAACATGATTACACAACATGTGACCTCATTATTTGTACAATATGTCGAGCTAGTCGACCGAATATATTTGTATATATATTCACTTTTAAAGTTTCATGGATTCAAAATTGTTTTCTAAGTTTTTACGGTTTTGTAACTTTGATGGAAATTTGTTCCTTAGTAGAAATTCTTTATTTGGATACATTTCCAGTTTTAATAAATAGAGTTACCCTTGATCTTTAATTTCTTTGTCACTGGTAATACTCCTCTATCCGTAAATCTAACTACAAAATATCTATCATTTTTCTTCCAATAAAGTTTTATGTATAAACCTATTGTATACATTTATTTTCTCATAACAACACATAGATCTAATACTATTATGACTTATTTACAATTTTAAATAATTCATAACCATTAATCCTCAACACAATAATACATAGTAAATATTTAGATTGCCATATTCATAATAAGGAAGTAAAACCTAGAACTTTGGGAAACTACACTTTGAAGAATTTGTTCCTTCAAACCGTAGAATAGAGTCTCTATCAACCTCTATCACCCCAAAGATGAGTTCAGAATCCAAGGGGATACCTACATGGCCTCTTGCAAAATTTTGAGTACCAAATTGTTGTGTGTAAAAATATAAATTCTCTGTGTCAAGTCAATAATCAGTGTGTAGCCTTTCATATCTATCAGCTTGTATCATATAATCGCATCCCATTCCCTTTTCATGACTTTTTTTTCCTAGGACTTCTGACACTTGTCTTGAACCTCTTGTTCATTGACCACCTGTCAAATTCAGGTTTTACACATGCTCATATATTCTCTTATAAATAGGGAATGTGTCTTTTTGTTGTTGAGTTAAATCCACAGATTGTATCAGTTTCATGCCACCTGGCCAACCCATTTGGATTCCTAACTCCATTTTTAACAATTGCTTCAACATGTCCCCCTTTTTTTGATATGTTTTTTTATTTTCATAAAATAATAAATTTTTACATTTCATATTTCGTTAATTGACCAAAGTGTCTTTTGGAAAAATAAATAAAATTCTAAAAATAAATAATAATAATAACTGTCAAAGTTTCAAGTCGTGGGGTATCACATATATCCCCCCTTAGAATTTAAAATCATCCTCGGTGCTAACTAGTTTCCTCAATACCATTATGGAACATAAATCTATATGCTTCTCGTATATTGTTTTCCATTTCCCATGTAGCATCTTCTGTAATAATGTGCTTCCATTCCACCTTTACGTGTCCTACGACTCGATTATGGAGTGTAAGCTCCCTCTTCTCGAGAATATGAACCAGCTCTACTCGGAACATGCCCATCGATTCCGCCTGTATCATTTTCCAATCCACTGCATGAGTAGGGTCATGTATATATTTTTTCAGTAATGAAATGTGAAACACATTATGTACTTTTACCATAGTTGGAAGTGAAAGTTGATAAACTACATGTCCTATTCGAGAAAGTATTTTGAATGGACCAAAATATCCAGGTGATAACTTAGTAAGCCTGTCAACTCATAAAGAACTATTTTTAGGCTTAACTCTAATATAAACATGATCTCTAACATTGAACTCTCTTGGAGTTCTTTTTGCATCACCATAGATTTGTTTCCTGTCCTCGGCTACTTTCAGGTTATGTTGCACCTGTTTCACTATTAGTTCCATGTCTTTTAAAATATCTGGTTCTATCAGCAATGTATTAACATGATTACTCCATGAAACAAATTTATTACATTTTTTTTCATATAAAATTTCAAAAGGACTAAGCTTTGTTGAAGCTTGATAATGACTATTATAAGGAAATTCAACTAAGTAAAAATATTCTTCCCATTTATTAGGTTTGTCCATAACATACATTCTAAGCATATCTTCAAGAATCTGATTAGTTCTTTCATTTTTCTCATCTGTTTGCGGATGTTAAGTAGTAGTGAAGTTCAATTGGGTATCTAACCCTTTAAATAAATATTTCCAAAAAAATATTTTAAACTTAACATCCCTATCAGATATTATAACTTTCGAGATTCCATGTAACCTAAATATTTCCTTCATAAATATTTTTGTTATATTAATAACTTTGTAGGTTGATTTCACAGGTATAAAGGATGTTTCCTTACTTAATTTATCAACTACAACCATAATTGAGTCATTTTGTTTACTACTTCTATGCAATCTAGTAATAAAATTCATACTTATCACTTCCCATTTCCATTCTGAAATGGGTAAAGGTTGCAGTAATCCATCTGGGTGCCGGTGTTCAACCTTAACTTGTTGACACTCTAAGCATCTAGCCAAATATTTGTCTTTTTCTCCTTTCATATTTGGCTAATAAAATCCCTTTCTTAACATAGTAATCAATTTATAGTAACCTAGGTGTCCAAAATATGGTTTATTATGCAACTCCTCTAAAATTGATAGCTTAATTTCATTAGATTCCAGGACATACAATTTGGTTTTATACATTAACAATCCACCTTTTGAGAATCTAAAATCTGATTCTTTTGTTTCTACAGAATTATCAACAATTTTTAACTTAATATTTTGATATTCTAGGTCTTTTTCACCTGTTAACGTTACCCTTTCTTTTAAATCTATTTCATAGTTACTTCTAGTAACTGTATAAATCAGGTTTGCATATCTTCTTAATGCATCTGCCACTTTATTTTCCTTTCCCTTAATGTGTTTTATCTCAAAATCATACTCGTTAAAGAAGGCTAACCACCTTTCTTGGCGAGCATTTAAATTATTCTTATCAAGCAAATATTTTAAGGCAATGTTATCTGTCATTAGTAAGAATTTTCGGCCTACCAGACAATGTCGCCACATTTTTTGTGCATGTATTATTGCAGCTAATTCCCATTCATGTGTTACATAATTTTATTCATGTTTCTTTAGTTTTTGTGATTCATAAGCTATTACATGGTTTTCTTGAATTAACACTCCTCCAAGCCCTTCACAACATGCATTTGTACATACTACAAATTATTTATCTAGGTATGTTAGTTTGAAAATAGGAGTTTTAGTTAATACTTGTTTTAATTTATTAAAACTCTCTTGAAATTTCTTAGACCATGTGAACTCAGTTCCTTTCTTTTACAATCATGTTATAGGATATGCAATTTTGGAAAATCCTTCTACAAACTTCTGGTAATAGCCAATTATACCCATAAAGGATCTTACATTTGAAACATCCTTAGGTTTGGGCCAGTTCATTATAGCCTTTATTTTATCTAAGTCAACTCCTATACCTTCTTTGGGAATTGCATGTCCCAGATACTGAATTTTATCCTTATAAAACTAACACTTAGTTTTGCATATAATTTTTATTCTCTTAGTATCTGTAATACTATTCTTAAATGATATTTATTCTCTTTTTCATCCTTTGAATAGATGAGTATATCATGTATAAAGTCGATCACAAATTTATCTATATACTTACTCAAAACACTTTTCATCAACCACGCCAATGAGACTGTGGCATTAGTTAGCCTGAAAGGTATTACAACAAATTAGTAATTCTTGTACCTTGTTCTAAATGTTGTTTTATAAATATCCTCATCCTTAATCCTAAATTGATGATAACCAGGACGTAAATCAATCTTAGAAAAGATTGTAGCTTCCCGTACTTGATCAAACAGATCATCGATACGAGGTAATGGATATCTATTTTTAATAGTCATTTTATTAAGATGCCTATAATCAATACAGAGATAGAAAGTCCCATCTTTTTTTCTAACAAAAGGTATTGGTGCTCCCCATGGAGACACATTTTGTCGAATATATTCTTTATCTATCAATACTTGCAATTGACTTTTTAATTCATTTAACTCTAGGATATTCATCCTATAGGGGGTCTTAGAAGAAGGTATTGGTCCAGGTATTAGGTCTATGGAGAAATCGATTTCTCTCCTAGGAGGTGGTCTCAGAATATCCTAGAATACATCGCGGAATTCCTGCAATACTGGAAAGTTATCTAGTTGATTATTACTTTCCTCTTCTCCATTACAATTTATGTGTACAACAAGTATTTTACATCATTTTCGAATGCATATTTTAACATGTAAAGCTATGATTTCTCTAATACTAGTAGGTATTGATACACCCTTAATATTTACAATGTTACCTCTCTCATCTAAACAAGTAAATGTTTTATTATAACAATCTAAGACTACTTTAAAAATTTCCAGCCAATCCATATCGATTAGAACATTATAAGATCCTGACGGTAATATGTTTAAGTCTATCTGTGTTCTTAAATTATTCATACAAAGTTAGTAGTTTTTAACAACATATGTAATTCTCCTTTTAGTTCCTGTAGCTCACTGTACTGACCAACACTTTTCAAGATTTTCCATATGTAACTTACATATTTCTACAACTCTTGGTGAAATACAACTTAAACTAGCACATGGATCAATTAAAACAATAACTGGTTGGTTATGTATCATACCTTAAATTTCTATCATTGAATATTGATGATCTTCCTGCCAAATTTCCAATGGTACGCTGATTTTTTGTGTAGACCTTTCCAGCTCACCAGCTGTAGTTGCCTCCCATATTGTTTGCACATTGTTATTTCCCTTCTTCATGAGAGGACACTCTTTATAGTAATGTATACCACTTCATTCCTAACATTTTACTCTTTCTTTTTGGGTTGTTTCTTTATTGAAGAAGGTTGGTGGTTTGGCATTCTTATTTTCAGGATGATTGAAAGTTTTACTAGTTCTAAACTTGTTGCCTCCTTGAAATATTTTATCAATTTTTTTATTAAAGTAAGCTCCCCTTTTCTTCTTAGGGTCAAACCTCTCAACCTTCTTCCCATTCCAATTCTTAGAATTCTCATTTCTATTTTTATACTTCTCAAAATAGAGTTTATCTTTCCTCATGGTTTCTTCTAATGTTTTTGGGTTATCAAACTCAATTTTGTCCTTATAAGAACTAGGTAAAAAACTCAAAAATCGTTGAATCTTTGTTTTTTCATCCACAATGTAAGGAACATAACGCAAAAAACTCAGAAACTTTGTACATAAATCTTTCATTGTAATATTTCTCAGTTTTAGTTCATAGAACTCCTTAGCTTTACCCTCACAATACTGTTTAGACATGTATTGTTCCCTAAAATATCTCTTAAAGATTTTCCAGTTGATTTTTCTTTCATTAATACTTTTTACTCTTTTTATGTCCTGCCACCATATATCTTTTTTTTTCTGTCAGATTATAGATGGTCATCTAGGCTTTAATCTCACTCTAGTAATTATAAATTTGGAATTATTTATGCATACTAGAGAGTCATGCCTCTACTTCCTCACTAGTCTCCACTTTTCCATTGAAGGTAGGTGGTTTAATCTTCTTAAATTCTCCCAGGACTTCATCATGTTGTTTAGATTTATTTTTAGTTATTTGTTTATAGGACAAGAACTACTTTCAGTATAAGTTTCACTATCTTTTATATCTGTATACACTGACTTTGTCTTAGATTTAAGATACTCCAATTTTCTTCTTTTCTTCTTCTGTTGGTCTATCTTAGAGTCACTAGAATTCTGCCCCTTATTTTTATCAATATTTTGATTGCACCATTTTTATAGCAAAATTACATTTATTTTCTCTTGGGTTCTTAAAATTATTTCATTACCTTCTCTCATAGTTTTGAGTTCTTCTCTCAGATCTATTCCTACCTTTATAATTTATAAATGCCTATCATTATTCAGATCCACCCAGAGATGTCCATCTCTTAAGTTCCCCTATTTAGGATTCTCTTGATGAGGTTCTTCTCCATGAGGCTCAGGTACTTCTGTCATTTCCCTATGAAATCAAATAAATTTTCTTCCTAGGGATAAAATTAAAATCAAGACAATTTATATGTTATATTTTTCTGTGATAAAGCCCATAAAAATACCAAGTGTTGTTACCTACAACTCTGATACCATTATGTCACACACCTCTATTTTCATTCACAATTTTATTTTTTATATATAAATCATAATAATCTAAATGATTTCTTGTAGTCATAATTGTCACATATATGTCTATTAATTTCTTTTATTTCTACCCGTATGTTTTTCTTGTTTTCATTAGACATAAATCAAATTGTTTTA
Source organism: Picea engelmannii (assembly GCA_009831015.1). Classification (NCBI taxonomy): domain Eukaryota; kingdom Viridiplantae; phylum Streptophyta; class Pinopsida; order Pinales; family Pinaceae; genus Picea; species Picea engelmannii. The sequence continues at coordinate 407,869 of ML781260.1, forward strand.
CGATAGTCTCATTATTCTTTCATTGTTTTACTATGAACGAGATACCATAGAGGTTGAATGTTATAAATATTGTTCCTTCAAACTTCTTATAACTTATTTATAGTATCCTATACCATAAGATAATTGAAATATAGACTTGATACGTAATGATTCAATTTTCATTGTAAATAACATTTATAAACACTAACTTAAGTCTCATTCTACTAAGACTATTTATTATAGGTACTTGATAAACCTATATATAATTGTTTTTACTAGAAAGGACTATGTTTCAAGATATACTCATTATTTATAAAGTTGTTATCATTGTGAACATGAAAAAAATGCCATTAATAAGGGGTCACGTGAAGTATTGTTTAATGGTTATAGCACCCCATAGTTATACATTCTCCATTCGACACTTTAAACATTGTTTAAGGATTGTTAATATGATACAACCCCACTGTAGCCTATGATATATATTTACTTTCACTCTAGTCATATCTTTAACATATACGAGTCAATTTATTTAGGCATGCATTTTATTTTATATATTGATAGCTTCGTATCACTAGATCATTATTGTATTACATATCAATGTTGAGGTAAGTGTTGTTATAATCTGATTTTCATTACAATTATCTCATGGAATACAAAGGATAACTCTTATAATAAAGGGGGGTTAATTACAGAGTTTTATGAGGGGTCTAATATCGTGTTATGGTAAAATTGCTTATTAAAAACTATGCCAATTTTTTCTTCGTTAAATAGAGTGTAATACAAAGCATTGACCTTGCATCGTTCTTGAATTTGCCACCTGTATGGTTTACCATATTGAGGAGATTTCAATGGAATTTTTCCTAAGGAAACCTACCTATCATGTGATTAAGCTGACAATTGTGAGTGTTTCTTTTCATATCCTTAAACCATTCCAACCTCTCCCAAACATAGCTCATTTTGCATCATTTCATTTTTCATTTTTCATCTCCGCATTCATCCTGAGAGGTTTTGAGAGTTCGATAGTTAAAAATAATCCCTCTTGTGCCTTCTAAGAGTTTACAATTTATAGTAGTGAAGATTGCATTTCCCATAACCCATTTTTTTCATAGAGAATATTATTTGAATGAGTTGGGGTATTCACATCTTTTATGGCTTCCACATGGTTTGGTTTTAATCAATCTCAAAGGCGGTGTCTCTAATGGTAAGAGTCTTTATGGAATTTTTTATTACTCTTCCTGGCATCCTATGTAACTAGGAACTTTGTCTTTCAGCTTGTTATCCTTGTAAATTTTCTTAACAAATTAAAGATACTAACTTACAGTCTTTGTTCATACGTTGTTCCTCCGGTTTTGATTAATACATCTATGTATGGTTTTCCTTGGTGGACTTATTTTTATCATGTTTTATTTATATATATTGTTTTAGTAATGTGACTGTAAAGTGTGTTTCGGGTCCTATTGTGCCTTGGTTTTGGTTAGCCTATGGTTGGAAGAGTTTTTACTTGGGCTATGAAGATTATCAACCGAACCCAGAAAAATATAATCTATGTGGTTCGAGTTTTTCTTAAAAGAATTGAATATTACATAAGGTTATATATATATATATATATATTACTTCTCTGGTTTTTGTCTATGGTTAAAACATCCCAAATAATTTACTTTACTTGTCCTAAATCACAGTCATGACTACTCTTTGAAAATGTTGAATATGTGCGATAATTCACACATAGTATAGTAATGTTCCTTAGATTTGTTTTTTGTATGTGAACAATGAGTTGAATTTTTGCGGAAAGCTTTTGTTAAATTTGGTAGCATCAATTGTCATTCTCCAATGAGAGGCCATATGGGCCACCCTGAGGCTAGCCAGGGAGATTTGGAGAATCAACTAGTCTTGTGAGGTATTGACAAAACCCAGGGGGAACGAACAACCTTTATGAGTCAAACCAAAAGTCAGGATGAACGCGATGCTATGTGAGTCTAATGCAGAAGTCAGGGAGAATGTACAACCTCTTTGAGCATAGCAGTCTAGTGCAAAAGTCAGGGGGAACGTACAACCTCTGTGAGCATAGACAGACTAGTGCAAAAGTCAGGGGGAACATACAACCTCTGTGAGCCTAGTCAAACCTTGTGAGCCATGAGCAAAAGTCAAGGTATCTAGAAAAAGTTAGGTTGAGTGTAAAATTAATATGAGCTAGAAAGAAACAATATTCCTAATATTGCAAATGATGTAATTGTATTCATATAGTGCGTTGGCACATGTAAACATTATCCACCATGAAAATAATTTTGAATTGCCTTGTCAAGAATTGTAACTAAATTCTTGAGTTTAGTTCTATGTTAGAACTAAAGTGTAATGTTGAGTTGTAAATAAAGTCTTGAGTCTATTTCTATGTTAGAACTAAAGTGTAATGTTGAGTTGCAACTAAAGTCTTGAGTCTAGTTCTATTTTAGTAATGTTGAGTTGAAACTAAAGTGTAATGTTGAGTTGCAACTAAAGTCTTGTGTCTAGTTCTATCTTAGAACTAAAGTGTAATGTTGAGTTGCAACTAAAGTCTTAATTCTAGTTCTAAGTTAAAACTAAAGCATGTCAGTCTCAAGTCTAGTTCTAAGTTCGAACTAAAGTGTAATGTTTAGTTGTAACCAATTTCAAGTCTAGTTATAAGTTCAAACTAAAGTATGAAGTTGAGTTATGACTATTGCATGCAATTAAGTTACTATTTCGAGCCTCTCCTCTACCCCTCTTCAGCCTATATAAGAAGAGGTCAAATCCTCTCTTCAACACAGTTTGCAATATAGTTTTGCAACACAATTTTGAAATAGAGTTTTCATATGCAGGTTGAGGGTGAAGTAATAGAGGAGCACATCAGTGATAAATAGGCAGCATATCAAAGGTGTATTTCAGCAAGGTCTTGTAAGTCTTTGTCAGGTCAGAGTCATCTTGGCAAGCTCTTTGAGAGAAGTACATTCATGGTGGATATTTGTAAGAGATCTTACATTATTAATGAAACAAAGGAATATTGTTTGTTGGGGTTTTTCTCCCTGTACAAGATTTCCCCATGGTATATGTGTTGTTGATATGCATGTTTACTTATCTACATAATTATTTCTATTCGATTATGATTTTAAATTGTTGAAGTGTATTAAGCTGGAATCAAAGTATTGAAGAAAATAAAAGAAATGATCCACATAAGAAATCAAACTCATAATTTAACATGGTATGAGAGCTTAGGGTGTGTTAAACGTGTTGATGTGCAGCAGTAGGTACACACAAATCCAAGCAAGCTTGATTAAGTCTCCAGTGTGAGGACCATGGCATCCTCCATTTCAGTCAGGGCTAAAGATAGGCTCGAAGGCGCTACCAACTTTAATGTGTGGAATCTCCATATAACAAATATCTTGCAAGAGGTCAAAATTGTCAAAAAATCGCGTGAGTGCCTAGGGTTCGTCGTGAGTGCCTAGAGATTGTTTTTGCAGCCAGCGCCGGTCATGGCCGCCCCAGGGGGCGGGCATTCGGCCCCTCCCCCTCCGAGCTCAGAAGAGGACGCGTTCAGGAAGCTGATTTCCAGCGGAGGCAAGCGCAAGGTCCCTTCTACTGTTCCAAAATTCATAAAAAAGCTAGATGAAATCCCAGAAATCGCCCTCCAGGGGACGCAATCGATCAAGATAGCCCTGGCTCTCTCTGAGAGAGGGTTGGTAGGCCAGTTTATGGGACTTTGGCCCTCAACAAAAACCACCAACGCCTGGGTCCAAAGGAACTGGAAGCCCCACCTTAAGCAAGGAGTTACCTGCTACCCTCTGAGCAATGGCTTTTTTCTCTTCGAGTTTATAAACAAGGAAGATAAGGATCTCATTTTCAGAAATGGACCATATTTTATGGGAACCCAGGGGCTGTATCTGAACCGCTAGACCCCAAACTTCGATCCCATGGTGGAATTGACAAAGGAGGTACCTGTTTGGGTCAATCTCCCCAACTTGTCGGTTCACTGCTAGAACTATGAAGCTCTGCAAAAGATAGGGAATGGAATAGGGAAATTCATTGATAAGGTAGACAACAAGTCCATCTACAACTGCACTAGGATATGTGTTGAAGTGGATCTTGAGGCAGGTCTCCCAGAGGCGGTGAAGCTTACTATGGGCAACTGGTCTCACTACCAGAAACTCGATTATGAACACCTTCCCTTCAAGTGCAGAACCTGTCAAGAGCACGGACAATTCCAGAGGAATTGCCCAAAGAACCAAAGCCCAGAAAAGGAAGATGCTGAGGGTTGGCAAAAGGTCAAGAAAAGAAAACCAGGTCCTAAATCCAAAGATTCAAGGCCAGAGAAGGCGAGCCTACCTTCATCTTCAAAGCCAAACCCTCAGAAGGTACCTCCGAAAGAAGGGGCTAACAAGCCAAAGGAAACCCTGAAAGAGCCATTCGTTATAGTCTCTCAGTCCCCGCCAGCCCCAGAAAATCCGATTCCGGTCAATGAAACCCCGCTAGCAGATGAACCCATGAAGTTGGATGAGGAGCACAATCCTTTAGACTCTGAAACAGGCGTAGATACAGATGAGGGGGCCACGGAGACCAGCATTTCTGTTGGAACCCCTAAGAAGGCCCCTAGAGGAAGGAAACCAGAGACAAAAAAAAGGAGGAGAAATCTTACAGGGACGTAACTGCAGGATTTCAACATACCATCCTGGCTATGATAGAAACCATATCTTCAAAAAAAGGCAAGGCTTCGAAAGGATCCACCCCCCCCCCCCTCCGGTTCATAATGCTTTTCGTCTCCTGGAACTGCAGAGGGGTTGGGAAGTAAACTAAAAGAAGAAGTTGTCAAAGATCTAGTCAGAATGACTTCCCCGGATGTACTTCTGATCCAGGAGACGAAGATGGAGGAGCCTGAGACCTTCCAGGCTAGTAAAAATTTCTGGAAAAAAGGAGCAGGTAGAGTCGCTAGCGCCAGGGGAGCTTCAGGAGGTCTAGCCACCTTCTGGAATTCCTCAACGCTAGACCTGATCGAAGAACATAGCACCATCCACTGGTTGTTCACGAAGTTGTTGCACCGCGAAACGGGACATCAGGTTAGCCTCTTTAATATGTATTCTCCAGTTCTTTTATCGAAAAAAAAAGATTTCTGGGAATCTCTAAATAATTTTCTTGCTACTAACCATCATGAGAATCTTATTCTTGCCGGAGATCTGAATGTCACCCTATCCCTCTCTGAAAAAAAAGGAGGAACACACGTAAGAGACCCTGCACGGGAGTGGGTTGAAGACATTATACTGGATTCAGATCTGGAGGATATCAAACCCAACAAAGGAAATTTCACCTGGAACAACAAAAGAGTGGATCCGGGGCACATTGTAGCCCGCTTAGACCGCTTCCTGGTTCACTCTTCCTTTTTAACCCTTGGACTTCTCGCCTCGTCTGAAATCCTGCAAGCATGCACCGCGGATCATAAGCCCATCTCCCTTTCCCTGATCCCAGGAGAAAACCTAGGACTGATCCCCTTTCGCTTCAGCCCTCTATGGGTCTCCTCGGAAGGCTTCCTCGAGCTGGTATCGGAGTCCTGGAAGAAGAGTGTCTCTGGATCACCTTTCTTCATTTGGGAAGAGAAACTGAGAAGGATCAAAGTGGATCTCAAAAACTGGGCAAAGAACCTGCCCTCCCCTTTGCAGGAAAGGAAAAAATCCCAAAGCGCCCTGGAGATTCACCAACGTCATATGGATTCTGCCCCGGTCACCCCAGCGATGCTGAACGACGAGTTGGAGCTACAAAAGAAGCTTCACAAAGCTCTTAGAAGAGAGGAAGAGTGTTGGCAAGTAAAGTCGAGAAGTCTCTGGCTCCAAGCAGGAGACAAAAATACTTCTTTCTTCCACAAGCAGGCAGAATCCCGAAAAAATCAGAACTCAATCAGAGAGATCCAGTCTTAGGGGCAAACCTTCAAAAAATTTGAGGAGATCAAACTTGCAGCCTACTCCTTCTATAAAAATCTGTTTACTGAAGAGTTGGAGGCCCCTACTAGAATGGATCTCTATCCTCTCACGGTGGTCCCCAAGCTGATAAATGAAGATGACAACTGTTGGTTGACAGCCCCTATCACGACAAAGGAGATCAGCAAAGCTCTCCAAGCTATGAACCTAGATAAAGCCCCCGGGCCCGATGGTTTCACGGCCAGGTTCTATATAACCTGCTGGGATATCATCCAAAAAGATCTAGTCAGAATGGTGAGGAAATCTCATAACTATAGCAAAATTGGAGAGAGAACCAACTCCTCCTTTCTAGATTTAATCCCCAAAGAGAAAGGTGCCCAAAGATTTTCAAGATTCCGTCCTATTTCGCTTTGTAATACGGGGTACAAAATCATCACCAAAGTAATAGCAAACAGAATAAAAAAAGTCCTCCCCAGGATCATCCCAGAGAACAAGGGGGGCTTCATCCAGGGGAGGCAAATCCAGGACAATATTATCCTTGTGCAAGAGGCTATCCACTCAAGCTGTCAAAGGAAGGAGAAAGGAATGTTAGTCAAGCTGGATCTAGCAAATGCCTTTGACAGAGCCCGGCTGAATTTCCTCTTTGTTGTGATGCTCAAGATGGGATTCCACCCACACTTGGTTCGCTGGATTAGGGCCTGTATAGCGGGGTCGTGGATCGCCCCCCTGGTCAATGGCAGACCGTCTGATATTTTCCAAGCCTCAAGGGGACTTAGACAGGGCTGCCCCCTGTCCCCCCTGCTCTATGCCATTCAAGCATTTGTGCTAAGTTTTTAGCTGAATAAGAGAATGCAACAACGCACCTTAATTGGCCTCTCAATTTCTCCTAGAGTTGAGAGAATTAATCATGCTCAATTTGTTGATGATACGCTCCTTCTTGGCCAAGCCAACCTGTCCACTGCAAGAGCACTCAAGAAAGAATTGGATGACTACACTGAAATTTCAGGCAACGAAATAAGTTTGAGAAAGAGTAAAATTTATGGCTAGAACTACACTCCTATAGAAATGATTGGTATTTCCAGGGTGTTGGAAATGGAAGGAACTTCAACGTGGGAGTACATTAAATATTTAGGAATCTCGCTAGTCAAAGCAGCCCCCAAAAGTAACCTGTGGCTGCCTCTGTTGGACAAGATGAAAGCCAGGATATTGGCCTGGGGAGCAACCTGGCTGAACAAAGCAGGGAAATTAATCCTCATAATTTTGTTCTCACCTCTCTTCCTATCTACCAGGCCTCCATTCTCCTTTCCCTGAGAGGATTTGTGAGAGACTTAGACAGCATCTTGAGAAAATTTATTTGGGAAGGGAGAAGGAATGAGGGGAAAAAAATGCACCTAGTCAGTTGGGATAAGGTAAAAGCCCCCAGGATGGAAGGTGGGCTGCAAGTAAGAGATGTGGCCACTCAGAATCTGGCCATGGGAGGTAAGATACTCTGGAATATGATAAGAGGTAAATCCACTTGGAGCTCCAAATCTCTAAGGATTAAATATTTATGTGGTCACAAAGAAAGGTGCCTTGAGCGCCCCCCCCGTGACTAGAAAAGGCTCTCCCATCCTTTCTCTCTGCCTTAAGGCTCTTGATTTGATTACGTCAAAGATTTTTTGGATCCCAGGGAATGGCAGAAAAATCAAGTTTTGGGAAGACTTTATTTGAGGACAGACCCCTTTAAGTTTTCTGGAAGGGATGGAAAACATCAAGAGTTGGCTCCACTCCAATAGCAAAGTCACCCTGTGGGACCTGTCAGCTTGGAACCAGGGCGGCTCTTGGCTTAAGTGGGATTTGGGGGATTATCCGCAGCAATTAGAAACTGAAGCTCGAACCCTCCTGGATGCCCTTCAAGGGTGCTCCCCCTCCTCGGCCAGGATGAAGGACAAAAGAGGCTGGGGGTCTTCGTCTGGCAGTTACTCAGTTGCAGCTGGTTATGCAGCCCTGAAAGAAATCCCTTGGGTAGCCCCTGATCCCTCGGTGTGGAGAAATCTCTGGTTGCATCCCTCCCTTCCCAAACTAGATCTCTTCTGTTGGTCCCTTCTGCACAACAATAGCCTTTATTGGGAAAACCTCTCAAAAAGAGGCTAGGAAGGGCCCTCTCGATGCCCTCTCTGTGCTTGTCATGTTGAAACCTCTGTCCACCTCTTTCTCCTCTGCCCCTTTGCTCGGGAACTTTGGCTTCTCACTCTTGGCCAATTGAATGTGCCCCTCCCTTCTTTAGTCACCTCTTTGTTTACCTCATGGGTTGATTTGGCTCCCTTCTCTTTCACCAAATTGAATCTGCTAAAGAATTGCTAGATGTGGGTGCTGAAAGTAGTCTGCTGGAAACTGTGGATGGAGCGAAACAGCAGGATCTTTAGGGATATAGCAGGGACGCCGACCCAAACTGCACTCAAAGTGAAAGCGATTTTGGGTGATCTGGTAGCCTCAAATACTACTATCCCCAATGAAGTAACCCCGAACAAAGTTGAGTATGTCTGGTTCCATGAGCTTGATCCCACCCTCCTGGCCAGAACCAAGCAAATTTCCAAACACTATTCCCCTTGGGAAATTAGGCTGGAGGAACAAGAGTTTTTAAAGTGGAGATCCCCTTTGGAGAACCATATCCTGCAGGTAGATGGGGCTTCGAAAGGGAATCTCGGTCCCGCTTGAAGTGGAGGGGTCCTACTTGACATCTCAAAGAAAATTGTGCTCAACTTTTCCTGGGGGTTGGGTCTGAACACCAATAATACAGCTGAAATTTTAGCAATCTAGCAGGGGCTTGCGCAGGCCAGAAGGTTATCAATTATTAATTTGGCTGTCATAGGGGACTCTAGAATCTTTATCCACGCTCTCAATCAGAGGAAGGCTCCCAAAAACGTGGGTTTCGATCACTTTAATAGGAAGGTTCTGTTAATTTTTCAAAACCCCAACCCAGTTTCAGTCTCGCTGATTTTTCAGCCAAATTTAAATGCCAAACTCAGTTTCAGCATTGTTTCAGCATATGTTACAACCTTGTGTTTCAGCATATACTCACAGGGGTGTTTCAGCATATGACTCAGCACTGTGTTTCAGCATATGTTACATCACTGTGTTTCAGCATATACTCACAGCGGTGTTTCAGCATATGACTCAACATTGTGTTTCAACATATACTCACAGCGGTGTTTCAGCATATGACTCAGCACTGTGTTTCAGCATATAAAAACTTAACAGAAAATAAGTTTCAGAACTGGAACATGAGGATTCTGAACATCGTTTTCAACGCAGAAATAAAATATCAGTAATATGCAAAACTCAGAAAATACAGACACAAAGATATTCGGTTAACTTCGACCCTGGAAAAACCCACAAGGGGAAAACCAGTGAGAGAGGGCTTTGTATTATTTATGAGCTTCTGAGAAATTCTTTTACAGGATATTCATATTCAGATATTTACACAAACTTATCTGGACATTCCTGTAGATTTGATCCTCGATTTCTGAACCAGAAATCCGTACAACTGTACGAAAATTAATGTTGTACGGACTGTCACGAAATTCGTGCAAAAACTCTGCTAAGATTCAATTTTTGTGCCACTAAATGCTATTCGGCAACCTTGGAATCCATGCCAATACTCCCAGAGATTGTAGCTGTTGTCTCTTTTCTTCAGCTCGACCTCTCTCTTGCTCTCTCTTGCTCTCTCAACAAGAATGCTTGCACTCCTCTTGTTCTCTCAACAAGAATGCTTCAACTTCCTTATTCTTGGCATCTCACCAAGAACCTCTTGGCATCTCACCAAGAGTCTCTTGCTCTCTCAACAAGACTGTTGCGGCTTCAACTACCCAAGAATGGGTGTGCCCTCTTGCCCAAGTCGACCTCATGAGGGAAGTTGAGGAGTTTTCTAATCTAACAGTTGAGATTAGATCAGATGGGTGGCTGAGATTTGGTGTCTCTTCACTCACCCCCACTTTAATCATAAAGTCACCTTTTAATTTGCATCTCACAAATTAATTTGACTAAGACCCACATTCGGCAATTTCTCCCCCTTAGGCGCCTAGGGAAGATGATCCGAAATCGGATTCAGAAGCCTGACAGAGCTTGAAAAATGCTCAAAAATGAAAGTTCTTATAATCTAACGAAACCAAAGCCATTGCGTCTGTCTCGTCTTCCCAATTCCGGCGGTATATTTACTTTGTCAAACGGACTCCGTATGCGAAAGTTATCGCGTTTTGATCGGAAGCCCAAACAGGTAAAAAGTCAATGGTCAACTGGTCAAAAAGTCAACGCTGATGACATCAGCATGATGACTGTGCAGTAGATGATGTGGCAATCTCTGGCTGATGGTGATTGGGCAGGTTTGCTGACAGGGCAGACATGTGGCAGGCAACTGGACCAGTCAATGGTTGACAAGTGGCATTTGTCCGTCGAATGGGAAAGTGCCACATGGCCCAGTCATGGGCAGCCACGTGGCAC
>ML781260.1:429633-476136 GCA_009831015.1 Picea engelmannii
CACTTTAATCATAAAGTCACCTTTTAATTTGCATCTCACAAATTAATTTGACTAAGACCCACATTCGGCAATTTCTCCCCCTTAGGCGCCTAGGGAAGAGAAACACTTGCCTTGGTACTTTATTTTAATTAAAAATTTAACAGGTTCTAGTCCAGATGAAAGATTTCAAAGAGGTGAAGTTCTACCACGTCCTCAGGCATCTTAATCAGCTGGCAGACCACGAAGCGAACAGAGGCACCTCTCTGGGCAAGGGAGTCATCAACGTAAATGGAGTTGAAAATCATGAACCAATCCCTTAGAGTCTGGGGAGAAGGAACCGTCCGGAGTGCTCCTGTCAGAAAATGAAGATGTCTGAAATTTTCCAGGAAGGAATCCAAAGTGCAGGCGCGAAGGAACATATGCTGAAATAGTGTTGTATCATATGTTGAATCACAGTGCTGGAATAGATGTTGAAACACAGTGCTGGAACAGATGTTGAAACATAGTGCTAGAACAGATGCTGAAACACAGTGCTGGAACTTATGCTGGAACAGTGCTGGAACATATGTTGAAACACAGTGTTGTAACAACTGAAACACAGTGCTGTAACTTATGTTGAAACACAGTGCAGGAACAAATGCTGAAACACAGTGATGGATCTTATGCTGAAACAGTGTTGGAACTTATGCTGAAACAATGTTGCATCATATGCTGAATCACAATGCTGGAACATATTCTGAAACAGTGTTGGACCATATGCTAAAACACCGTTGTAACAATTGCCGAAACAGTGTTGAGACATATGCTGAAACAATGCTGAGACTTATGCTGAAACAGTGACTGGAGATTCGACAATTAAATTTAATCCATCTCTTTTAGAAGACGTATAGGAACTAGTTCAATTCACAAGTCTATAGCTTTAGAAGTAGAATGGTTCAGAAAGACAGGACCGAAGAAATTCGAGGCCATTGTGTATTTTGATTTGTGGCTAGTCCACCCCATTAATATAATCTATAACCGTTTCTGTAAAAAAAAACAAATATCTTGCAAGAGAATGATCTTGAGTAGTATGTGACCACAGTGGTGGAGGAACCAATAAATAATGCAGGAAGAATGGCTTTCAGGAAGAGTCAAGCAAAGGCCAAGCGAATAATATTTGACTCAATCAAAGACAGTATAATGCCTGCAATGACTTCCTTGATGACTGCCAAGGACTGTATGGATACCTTGGTGAATCTGCATGAGAAAAAGGCTCCAATTCAAAAGAGGACACTTAAGCACAAGATTAAGTATTTGAAGATGGAGAAAGGTGAATCAGTGGAATGTTTCTATTCCAGGTTAGCTCATATCAGAGATTAGCTTTTGTTAATATTGGTGACAGTGGACAATGATGATTTAGTGCAGGCCATTTTTGACGATCTTCCTTCTTCATGGGAGACCTTCTTATCCAGTGTAAGTGAGTGAGAGATTCAGCCCACGTTTGAGAGGCTATGGCAAGATTGCCTCCAGGAGGAGAGTCACGCAGCTACCAGGAGCGAGCCAATGAAAGAAGAACACTCAGCTTTAGCATCAAGATTCAAGGGAAAGAAGAAAGGCACTTTCTAGAAAGGATCTCAATGGAAGTCAAACATCAAAGGTACATTCAAAGGTAAGAATATTGATACATCTAAGATTAAATGCTTTAGTTGTAATAAGTTGGGTCATTTTGCTAAAGATTGTTGGTTTAGAAAGAAATATCCTAGGAAAGGGAAACATCATGCCTCAATTGTTGAGGATGATGAATCCAAAAGAAATCAGAAAAGTCCTTCTAATGAGAAAGAAAATAGGAAAGAATATTATTTGGTTTCTACTTTATCCATTTCAGTTTCCACTGGGCCAAAAACTTGGTTAGTAGATAGTGGTGCATCGAAGCACATGACAGGGTACAAAGAGATCCTCTCAGATTTCAAGACAAAATATTTTGCAGAGCAAGTCAAGCTTGGGGATGAAAAATGTTACAAGACATAGGGAGTAGGCTCTATCTCCTTCAGATTGGAATCTGGGGCCAGACTTCATGTTGATGAAGTATTATATGTTCCAAGGCTCAAGAAGAATCTACTATCAGTTGCAACCCTTGAGGACAAGGGATATTGGTTGATCTTCAAGGACAAAAAGGCACTACTATGGGCTAAAGGTAGCCACTTAAGTACAACATAACCCATTGGAACTCGCAGTGGAGGACTGGACATCGTGTCGGGCCAGTCAGTTTAGACATTGGCTCATGATGTGACTAGCTCCAACAAGTTGTGGCACAGAAGAATTGGACATCTTCATTACAAAGCTCTTCCAGATCTACAAAACAAGGTATGTGGCATGCCCTCTATTTCTCTTAGTAAAAATGAAATTTGTAAGGGATGCATGCTAGGTAAAAATATAAAGAAATCATTTCCTAGTAGTGACAACATAGCTCAGGGCATCTTAGATCTGGTTCATTCTAATGTATGTGGTTCCATGTCATCTCCCTCACTCAGTGGTTGTTTGTATTATGTCATTTTTATTGATGATTACTCAACAAAATGTTGGATATATTTTCTTAAAGCTAAAAGTGACACATTTGATAAATTCAAAGAGTATAAAGCCTTTATTTAAAAGAAGACAGGGAAACACATCAGAATTCTTAGAACAGACAATCGAGGAGAGTTTCAATCTCTTTAGTTTGAGGATTTCTGCATGTCAGTAGGAATCAAGAGACAGTTGACTGTGCCATATAACCCTCAACAAAATGGTGTTGCTGAGAGGAAAAACATGACTATTTGTGAGGTAGCGAAAGAAATGATGTTTGACCAGGATCTGCCAAATTCTTTATGGGCAGATGCTACCTCCACTGCCGTGTATATTCAAAATAGGTGTCCACATGCTATTTTGAAGGAAAAAGAGTCTTGAAGAAGTCTTCTCAGGGATCAAACCTGAAGTAGGGAATTTAAGGATATTTGGATGTCCTGTGTATATTCATGTCCCTAAAGAAAAGAGGACAAAGATGGAACCCTCAGGCAAGAAAGGGGTTTTTGTGGGGTACAATGAGAACTCCAAAGCTTACAGGATTTATGTACCAAGTCAGAGGCAAATAGAGGTAAGCAGAGATGTGACTTTCCATGAGGAAGTCACATTTAAGAAATGCAGACAGCTTCAACAGGATTTAGAGGTAGTTCAACCAACTTCACCCTCTTCTGAAAATCAAGAGTCAGATGATCAGAGGGAGGAAACTCATGAAGGGACAAGTAATGAACCCCTAGAACCCGCTAAAGTGTTAGAAAGAACTCTTGAAGAACCTCCAATGAAAATGAAGCTAGGGTGGCTTAAGGAAATAGTGCAAGAAGTAGAGAGGATAGCAGCATTAGTGATGTTGAACCTTCTTCATTTGAAGAAGCAGATAAATTACAAGTATGGAAGGATGTCATGCGTGAAGAATACAGGTCTATTATAAAGAACAATGTTTGGGACATTATGCCAAGGCCAAAAGAAAAATTAGTGGTTTCTTCCAAATGGATCTATAAGATCAAACATGCAGTTGATGGAAGTGTGGAAAAGTTCAAAGCAAGATTGGTAGCTAGAGGCTTCACTCAAAAAGAAGGAATTGACTACAAAGAGACTTTTTCTCCTGTAGCCAGGTATACCTCCATTTGAGCTATTATTTCTTGAACTTCCATACTTGGTTGGAAACTACATAAGATGGATGTAAAAACAACATTCTTGAATAGAAAGAGTCAACATGAGGTCTTTCTGGAAAAACCAGATGGTTTTATACTGCATAACAAAGGCACTCGTGTATGCAAGCTAAGGAAGGCCTTGTATGGTCTTAAGCAAGATCCCATAGTTTTGTATGACAGGATTGATGGCTTTCTTAAAAGCTCGGGCTTTCATAAAAGTGATGCTAATGAAAATATGTACTTCAAGGTAAGAGACAACCAACCTATTATACTAATCGTGTATGTTGATGATATCTTTTTAATAGGAGATGAAGGGCTAATAGCCTAGTGTAAGAGGGAGCTAACCTCAGAATTCGAGATGAAAGACTTAGGCCGGATGCACTACTTCCTAGGATTGGAAGTGTGGCAAAGACATGGAAAGATATTTCTAGCACAAGGAAAATACACAGTGGATGTACTAAAGAGGTTTGGTATGATAGATTGCAAATCCATGTCTACTCTGATGGTTACCAACCTGAAGAAGCTGCATGATTCTGATACATGTTCATATTTGGTGGATCCCACCATGTATAAGCAGTTGATTGGATCATTGATGTACATGATCCACACTAGGCCAGATATATGCTATGCAGTGATTGCAATGATTCAATTCACGATTGAACCGAGACAGAGACACTGGGTGGCAACAAAGCACATCTTGAGATATCTCAAAGGGACCATAACTTATAGTCTGAGATATACATCCAGTGGTGGTTTATTTTTGCATGGGTATGCAGATGTTGACTGGGTAGGAAGCCCAGTGGATATGAAGAGTACTTCTAGATACTGCTTCAGTTTAGGATCCGCTACGATCTCTTGGTCAAGTCGAAAGTAGGGATCCATTGCACAGAGTACAACAGAGGCTGAGTACATTGCAACAAGTGATGCTAGCAAGGAAGCAATATGGCTCAGAAAATTGGTTTCTAGGTTGTTTTGTGACAAGCTCGAGATGACAGTGGTTCATTGTGATAATCAAAGTTGCATAAAATTGATAGAGAACCTGGTATTTCACGACAGGTCAAAACATATTGACATGAGGTACCACTACATCCAAGACTTGGCCCAAAGAAAAAATGTAAAGTTACAATACATAGCCATGAGCGAGCAAGTAGTTGATATCCTGACCAAGCCTCTGACCTTGAGACAGTTTGTGCAGCTGAGAGGCAAGATTGGTGTGGTTGAGAATGACTCCCTCGCTGAGAGGGAGTCTTAAATTTGGCATCATAGACAATCATTCTCCAATGAGAGGCCATATGGGCCACCCTGAGGCTAGCCAGGGAGATTTGGAGAATCAACCAGTCTTGTGAGGTATTGACAAAAGCCAGGGGGAACGGATAACCTCTCTGAGTCAAACCAAAAGTCAGTATGAATGAGATGCTATGTGATTCTAATGAAAAAGTCAAGGGGAACGTACAACCTCTGTGAGCATAAATAGTCTAGTGCAAAAGTCAAGGGGAACGTACAACCTCTGTGAGCATAGACAGACTAGTGAAAAAATTAGGGGGAACATACAACCTCTGTGAGCCTAGTCAAACCTTGTGAGACATGAGCAAAAGTCAAGGTATCTAGAAAAAGTTAGGTTGAATGTAGAATTCCTATGAGCTAGAAACAAACAATATTCCTAATATTGCAAATGATGTAATTGTATTGATCTAGTGCATCGGCACGTGTAAACATTATCCACCATGAAGAGAATATCGAATTGCCTTGTCAAGAGTTGTAACTAAAGTCTTGAGTCTAGTTCTATGTTAGAACTAAAGTGTAATGTTGAGTTGTAACTAAAGTCTTGAGTCTAGTTCTATGTTAGAACTAAAGTGTAATGTTGAGTTGCAACTAATGTCTTGACTCTAGTTCTATTTTAGTAATGTTGAGTTGCAACTAAAGTCTTGAGTCTAGAACTAAAGTGTAATGTTGAGTTGCAACTAAATTCTTGAGTCTAGTTCTATCTTAGAACTAAAGTGTAATGTTGAGTTGCAACTAAAGTCTTAAGTCTAGTTCTAAGTTCAAACTAAAGCATGTCAATCTCAAGTCTAGTTCTAAGTTCGAACTAAAGTGTAATGCTGAGTTGTAACTAATCTCAAGTCTAATCCTAAGTTGGAACTAAAGTATGAAGCTGAGTTATGACTATTGTATGCAATCAGGTTACTATTTCGAGCCTCTCCTCTACCCCTCTTCATCCTATATAAGAAGAGGTCGAATCCTCTCTTCAACACAATTTTGCAATATAGTTTTGCAACACAATTTTGAAATAGAGTTTTCATATACAGGTTGAGGGTGAAGTAATAGAGGAGCACATCAGTGATAAAGAGGCAGCATATCAAAGGTGTATTTTAGTAAGGTCTTGTAAGTCTTTGTCGGGTCAAAGTCATCTTGGCAAGCTCTTTGAGAGAAGTACATTCATGGTGGATATTTGTAAGAGATCTTACATTATTAATGAAATAAAGGAATATTGTTTGCTGGGGTTTTTATCTTTGTACAAGGTTTCCCCAGGATATATGTGTTGTTGATATGCATGTTTACTTATCTACATAATTATTGCTATCCGATCATGATTTGAAATTGTTGAAGTGTATTAAGCTGGAATCAAAGTATTGAAGAAAATAAAAGAATTAATCCGCATAAGAAATCAAACTCATAATTTAACAGCTTTTAGTTGGGTATTTTAACTAATGATGGGTCATGTTCATTATTGGGAGGGGTACCGATCAGTTTTAACATTCCCATGTTGTTCATTGGAGACAGAAGGAGACAAGAGAAGCACCCTAAACTTCCTTGGTAAGTTCATTTTTGCTTGTGTATGTAATTGAATTCTATTTGATTACTTGGACTCGTACAACTTCCTAACCTATTTAATTAGCACTCTATACCAGCTGAGGAGGTTGGTACCATGGATTCCAAGTTCATACCTTCGCTTGGAGAGGGTATTCAGGTTCCATAACTAATCATGTTCAAAACATGATTTCACAACATGTGACCTCACTATTTGTACAATCTGTTGATCTAGTCAACCAAATAGATTTGTATATATATTCACTTTTAAAGTTTCATGGCTTCAAATCCGTTGTCTAAGTTTTTACGATTTGTAACTTTGATTGAACAGTGTTCCTTAATACAAATTCTTTATTTGGATACATTTCCAGTTTTAATAACTAGACTTACCCTTGATATTTAATTGGTTTTTCATTGGTAATACTCTATTCGTAGATCTAACCACATAATATCAATCGTTTTTCTTCCAACAAAGTTTTTTGTATATCTATTGTATACATTTATTTTCTCATAACAACACAGATCTAATGTTATTGTGACTTATTTATGCTTTTAAATAATTCATAACCATTAATCCTGAACAAAGTAACACACAGTAATATACAGTAAATATTCAGATCGACATATTCATAATAAAACTTGAAACTTGGGGAAACCACACTTTGAAGACTTTGTTCCTCCCTATTGTAGACTAGAGTCTATGGCAACCTCGACCCCGAGCGCCGAGTTCAGAATCCAAGGGACTGCCTACATGGCCTCTTACGGAATTTTGAGTACCAACTTGCTATGTGTAAAAATGTAAATGCTCTGTGTCAAGTCAATAATCAATATGTACATAGAATGGTGTCACATTCCCTTGTCATGACTTATTTTTGTTTTGCCTAGGACTTGTGACACTTGTCTTGAGCCTCCTACTCATTAACCACCTATCATATTCAATTTTTACTCATGTTCACAGATTCTCCTATAAATCTTGAATGTGTTTTTTTTAGATGAGTTAACTCTTTGTAGATGAGTTAACTCCACAACTTGTCTCAGTTTACTACCACTTGGCCAACCCATTTGGATTCATAGCTCCCTCTTTAACAAATGCTTCAATGTGTGCCCCTTTTTCCATATATGTTTTTTTTTCATAAAATAATAAAATTCTACATTTCAAATTTAGCGAATCTACCAAAGTGTCTTTTGGATAAATAAATAAAATTCTAAAAATAAAAATTAATAATATTTATCAAAGTTTCAAGTAGGTATCACAAAGTTTATAAATATGTATTTGTTATTAGCTCAATATATTATTTATAAAAATTTAACAAATAAAAAAAAAAAAAATCATTCCTCCCAATCATTAAACTAATATAAATTAACTTACATCAATTTATTATTATCTTTTGTTATTAAATTTTAATGATAACTTAAAAACGAATTAACATCTATATCGACCAATCCAAACTGGAGAAATGAAATTTACAATTTCAGACATTTCCTGCTAAATATGGATCCATATGGACCATTAACTTTTTTGTTTCCATCATGACACGTCATCCTAATCCGTTTAAGTACACAATGGACAGTGGATGACGCTGTTATCTACGAACACGAGTTCAAAAGGAAATACCGATAGAAAAGGCGAGAAAGTGAAAAATACAATGCAATGTGGAGAGCTCTGAGCCACAATTTTGCATGACGCCCGACCGACGTGCTCAGTATCGCTGTAATTTGCCGTACATGGTGATTGAAAATATAATACATGGATGATGTGTAACACTTTATTTAGCATTTTTAATTGTTTTGTTGATACTGATTAACTTTTTGACACTTAGATGGAAGAGAATTTTATGGATTCGTTATTGTTTTATATTTTATTTTATGTATCCACTATTATATATCATTTATTTATTTTGATTTGATGTTAATTGAAAGTTAAAATATAATATCGATTATGTTTGGATAAAAGTTATGATTTTTTTTTGAAAAATTAATTATATATATGTATGTTTTAAAGATTTTTTTAGGTTAAATGTTAAAAGTATAACCTAGTATTTTGCACATTTAATTAAGAAAAAAATGTAGACTTATTTCTATTATGGTTTTTCTATCTTTTAATTTATTTATCATGTTTATTATTTAGTTAGTAGTAGTTTAAACGTTGTACTTTTTTATTGTTTTTTTTTAATATTTTTTTGTTTGATTTTGTTTTAAATTCGGTGATGAATGGTTGGATTTGTATATTTGAGTGGCTAAGTTTGTATAATCTGAGTGTTCTACTGATTTTTTAGCACACTGAATCTATTTAGACATTTAGAAATACAATTTAAACAATAAAAAATAGAGATTTTGTCCAAATTTACATTGATTCCAACCAAAAAACACAAAAAATATAACCTTTAACCAACACCATTTAGTTATAAACCATAATAATTAAAAAAAAAACAGGTTCCGAAAAAATATGCATTTCAATTCTCATCTTCTCATACACAAAAATATGGAAAGAAACGTTGCTAAGTTTTTATAATAAAAAATAGAAATATGAATCAATAACAACGGAAAAAGAACAGTACAAAATTAAACCATTCATTCTCAGAACAACGGAAAGAGAAGAGTACAAAATTAAAGTACAAACTTTGGATTTGGAGCCGAGTTAATTGTCACTTTGCTCCATATCTGAACCTGCTATCGAGTTGAGAAGTTCACTTTGCCTAGCATAGTTAGGAAGCTTCTTCTATTAAGATTAATGTATTATAATAAAAAAAAGTAATTTATTACAATATAAATGAAAATGAGTAGAAAATGTTGTTCTCTCTTGTGTTGAAATGAAATGGTATCAACTAATTTTTATTTTTATTTTTTTTTATATATGAAGAGATTTTTGGCTCGTATTATTCTGTGTTTAGTTGAACAGCTAAAAATAAAATTAGTTGGGTGCATATTGAATTTATGTAATTTTGAGAGATGGTTTATATTATGTTAGTTAGTAAAACAAGTGATTAAGATGAGTGTGAGAGATGGTTATAAATTGAGTTTAATTGTTATAATTCTCTCTTGAATAATAAGATCACTTATTATTATTGCTCTATAAAAATTTAGCTTTAAAATGTTTTAAAGCATAAATCTCTATATTTAATTGTGTCATTCTTATTGTTATCTTGTATATTTTATTTGCCATATATTGTTATGTTACTACCCAACAATTTAATTTGTTGTATTTATGCTTTCACTGCCCAACAAATGATATCAAAACATGTTACGTTAGCCAAGCAGATCTGCGTGAGTTAAAAGAGAGTCTCGTTTAGAGAGATCTGGCATGTTGAAGAAAGAAAGAGGGCGAGATGGCCTACAGAATCTGCGTGTGAAGAAGTCAATCCATCTGCCGGGTGCTGAAAAGGGCGGATTCGCTGCAGAGGAGATAATTTCTTGGACTATAAGCCCATTGAAAGGGGGAATAATCACACGCCTATTTCAGTTCTTCAGACTTTCAGAGATCATCGTTCCCCGGGCCTTACAGGGGGAGCGATAACCAAATAAACTATTTAATTGCGCGGAACTCTAGGTAGATGCATAATGCACGAGGTATGGAAGCGGGCCTTTTTTGTTTTATTATGCACAAGAAGTAAATTTTAAGAGGATCCCAGGGTATGCTTATACGAGGATCGAGGTTTAAATGTTGTAGGATCACCTTGGTGAGGGTATGGTTATAAGAGGATTGAGGTATAAAAGTTGTTTTTGGATACATTGGTAACCGCATTGGTAAATAAAAGGGTGGATGTCTTTATGAAATTTTTGAGGTGCACATTTTTTTAAGGTTTAAAGTCATATAGCTGGATGTTTTCTTAAAAAGTTTATATATATATATATATATATATATATATATATATATATATATATATATAATTTTTTTAAGAAAACATCTAGCCATATATATATAATTTTTTTAAGAAAACATCGAGCTTCATATATATATATATATAATTTTAAAATGTTAAAATTATTTATTAATTTTAAAAATTTGAGTTTTATAAACATTGATTTGAATATTTTGACTTTGTGTGAATGGAAAAACTATAAAGTTCAAAGCTTGAGGTGGAGAAATTCAATGACAAGAATAACTTTGAGCTACGGAAGCTCGAGATGTGGGATGTGCTTGTGCAACATGGATTGCAAAAGGCATTGGTGGGCAAGTCAAGAGACCCGTTGGTACATGGGACGATGAATGAGAAGATCTGGATGCAAAAGCTCTAAGTACCATTCGTCTGTGTCTAGCAAATGAAGTTCTTTTTAATATCATCGGAGATGAGACAATATCAAGCTTACGGAGCAAGATGGAAAGTCTTTATATAACATAGTCCTTGACAAACAAAATCTTTTTGAAAAGGCAGTTGTATAGCTTACAGATGAAACAAGGTATAAAAATTGTCGACCATTTAAACATTTTCAATACTCGGATTTGTCAATTATCTAGTATGGAACTAAAATACGAAGATGAGGACAAAACAATTATCTTAATGTGTTCATTACCTGGATCTTGGGATCATTTAATCACATCTATGTGGTTTGATACAACAAACACCATTGATTATGATATTGTTATGGGAGCGTTGTTGTCTGATGAGATGAGAAAATCCAGTCAAGACACCTGAACATCAAAAGCAATAGTGGCTAGAGGTCGATCCATGGAAATATGACACAATTAGAGAGGTACATCAAGATATAAGTCAAAAGGAAAGAAGGGTAAACTAAAATGTTTTTACTGTGGTAAATCAGGGCATCTCTAGAAGGATTTCTCAAAAAGAAACAAGCATCCAAAGAAGGCTCCACAAAGGAAGCAAAGGAAGTTAATTCAACTGAAACAAGTCCAGGTATGGTAGATGAGGTATTTTCTATTTGTAATGTTTCACAACATAATCAACATTGGTTGTTAGACTTTGGTGCATCCAATCATATGTGTCTACATAGAAATGGGTTCTCAATTTATAAAACTATTGATGACGGTGTTGTTTTTATGGAAAACGATATTTCTTGTAAAATTGTTGGGATTAGTAGCATACGAGTTAAAATGTATGATGTTATTGTAAGAACGTTAACATATGTGAGGCATGTATCTTAACCTAGAAGAAACCTAATATCTTTGGGAGTTCTACATTATGGTGGTTATAAATGTACAGTTCAAGGTGGAGTATTGAAGGTGTCCAAAGGTATCTTAATAGTCATGAAGGATAAAAATATCGGGAATCTTTATCATCTAGAAGGAAGAGCTCATTCAAATCAAGTAGCGGTAACATCTGAAGATGCAAATGACTCTACACATTTATGGTGTCAACGTTTGGGTCATATGAGTGAGAAATGGCTTAAGGTACTGGTGATCCAGGTGGATATCGGTGGTCACCCACCTTTTCCAACTGGGTCAAAATAGTTTTCTGGCAATTTTGGTAATTTACTATTTTTAGCAGTTTTTAACTTCTGTGGCCATTTTGAGGCCCTAAACAACGTTTTTGGGAAAATAGGGAGAAATATGAAAGTTCCTTCAATATTTCCTCCAAAATGAATCTCCTCGACGATACCTTTCCAATGGGCTATCATGCGCCTAAAACAGAGACCGTATACAAAAGTTACGACCTTGGGAAGTTTATTCTTGTTTATTGTAAAAAGGCCTTCAGAGCCTCATTGTAATCATCTTCTTGCGAATGCGACTAACCATCACATCTCTTCTCAGAGATAAGATGCCACCATTCTAGCAAGTCTTTCACTCTGTATTTTTACAGTCTCTGTATATTTCTTTCATTAATAGAAATCGTGTACTGTTGTATGTCTGTGTTTTATGGTTGCATATCTGATACATCTATTTTATATTATTGGATATTCGCGATATCTTTCTACATTTATTTAATATATCTCTGCTCTCATTTTGTGCCAAAAATAATCCGGAACAGTGGTATCAGAGCAGGATGTTCTTGATCATTTTTTCAGTGCATGTCCCCAACGAGGTCTGAGTATGGCAAGTTGGGTCTCGAGCTTGTCTCTCTTGAAGAAAATTGCTCTCGCATGCCCAAGAAAACCTCCATGGTGGAAGAAAAGAAAAAATAAAATGGAGCAGACGATCCTATAAATCTGTTGCTTGAGCAAGCTCTCACGTGATAGACGGGCGAAATGATGGAGAATTTTTTCCACATCCTTCAACGCCTATCAATAAAAACAGGTGCATCTTCATTAAACAACCACTTTGGAAAAACCTCTCCTTTCAATGTACATGTTAATTTTGATATTCCCATATTTGTAGGTCAGATAGATGCGGATGCCCTAAACAAATGGTTAAATCTACTAGATGGTTATTTCTTTGTTCACCATTTTTTCGACAGGGAAAGGATCACCTTTGCACTCCTTAAATCTCTCTCCCATGTCAAACATTGGTGGGAAACTTACTGGGAGAAAATTTCAACAGAGGAGTTTGGAATATATGGGGTCGAGTCCACTTGGGATTTTTTTGTGAATGCGGTAAAGGAACAATATTACCATGTTGGCAACTATGAGGACCAATACATGATATGGACCACACTGCGACAAGAGAGGGGCCAAGCAGTTCCAAAGTTCACCAATACCTTCCATACCTT
This sequence comes from Picea engelmannii, assembly GCA_009831015.1. NCBI lineage: Eukaryota > Viridiplantae > Streptophyta > Pinopsida > Pinales > Pinaceae > Picea > Picea engelmannii. The sequence goes on from ML781260.1 coordinate 442,709, forward strand.
GTGCACCAAGATGGGTATCAAAGACTCCGAACGAAATTTGGTTATGAATTACTGTGGAGTTCTACAAAGATACATCCAAACTGAAATGGATTTTCAGGATATCTGATCACTCGATGTTGCTTATCGATATGTTGTTAAAATCGAGTAGAAATTTAAGCACTAGAACAAACAGGAGTTCAGGTCTGCAAATCCACAATAACCAAAGTATGCCAAAGATGACCCTAACAAAAAATCTCTCGAAAACCAAACCAAGCCATAGAAAATGGTGCAATTTCCACAAAATCCCCTGTCACAACACCGATTAATGTCCCTCAAAACAACCATTGGTGGATGAGATCAAAGACAAGGAGCCGAAACCTGATTCATAATCTAATTCTGAAAATACTGATAAAGGATAGATCATTGACACAAACCCGACTTCTATTTTCACGACCGCAACAATCCAACTAGAAGAATCAATAGATCCTAAAGAGGGGAAGGGCCTTCTTCATTCACCAATGTGGGTGAAGGGGACCTAGTTGCATTTTATTGTTGATAATGGAAGCCAGAAGAACCTCATGTCAGCAGAGGTTATAAAATAGTTGGGATTGTCGACAACACCACACCTGCAGCCATACAACATCGGGTGGCTTCGCCAAGGATGAGATCTTCGTATCATCAAACAGTGTCGATTGTCATACAGAATCCAGCCCTTCAAGGATGAGGTATTATGTGATTTTTCCCCACTGGATGTCTGTGATGTTCTCTTGGGCCAACCATATATGTGGAGATGCCATGTTGTTTATGAGTCGCAACCTCGCAATGTCATTATTTCTCTATAGGGTCATATCTATAGAATACCAGAGGTAGTTCCAACTATTGTTCCACCTAAACAGTGTCGCAAGGTAGTATCTCATACTCTAAAATTCAGGTTCTTCACAATTTGTTTAAAAGGGGAATAGAAGGACATTGCAACCACTATAGCTTTGCCCCAAGCACCTTCTATCCAACAGAAGCAGGTCGACAAGGTTGCAGCAAAGCGCAAAGATTCTTTTTGTACACCGTCCTCTCATGTAGCTCAACTTTTTGAATAGCCTCAGCCTCAACAATTCCGTGACAGACTTCCACAAACTGAGCAACATGACGTTTCAAGCAAGGCAAGCAACTCACCAAGATTCAGATTCAGCAAATGTTTTTTCCTCTCCTCTGAGTACTCAACACAATGGAGACCATTGCTTCCTAAGGAGGGAGGATTGATCCAGGTGGATATCGGTGGCCACACACTTTTTCCAACTGGCTCAAAATAGTTTTCTGACAATTTTGGTAATTTACTATTTTTAGCAGTTTTTAACTTACGGGGCCATTTTGAGGTCCTAAAGGAAATTTTTGGGAAAATAGGGATAAATATGGTAGTTTCTTTGATATTGCCTCGAAAATGAATTTCCTCAATGATACCTTTCCAACGGGCTATCATGCACCTAAAACGAAGATCGTATGTAAAAGTTACGAACCTGGGAAGTTGATGTACTAACTTACCCAAACGGGGCCCACATGACTTTTGGTGCTTCATCTCCTAGGGTTATGTTTTTGGATATCTAGGGTTTTTGGCATTCATGTTTATTTTAAAAAGGCCTTCAAAGCCTCATTGTAATCATCTTCTTGTGAATGCAAGTATCTGTCACATCTCTTCTCAGAGATAAGCTACCACCATTCTACCTAGTCTTTCACTCTATATTTTTACAGTCTCTATAAATTTATTTCATTAATAGAAATCGTGTATTACTGTATCTCTGTGTTTTATGGTAGCATCTTTGATACATTTCTTTTATATTATTGGATATCCACAATATCTCTATGCATTTCTTTATTATATCTTCGCTCTCATTTCGAGCCGAAAATAATCCAGATCAACTGGTTCAATGGAAGTTACTTCCATGTTTAAAATCCCTGAATTTGAATTTCTAGAAGCATTGTATTTATGGAAAATAGATTAGACAAAAGCTTAAAACATGAAGACATATTAGTAAAGATGATTATTGTAGAAAGGTGTGTATCTATTTACTAAAAAGGAAAGTTGATGTATGTAATGCTTTTAAGCAATTTATACCTTTGGTTGAAAAGGACACTCAAAGGTGAATCCAATGTTTGAGAATTGATAATGGAGATGAGTTTACTTCTAAGGAATTTGAAAATTATTGCAATGAAGATGGGGTCAAAATATGTAAAACCACTATTTTTACTCCTCAACAAAACGGTGTTGTTGAATGCATGAATACAACTCTTCTAGAGAGAGTAAGGAGCATGCTCAGTAATGCCAAGTTGAAGTAGGAAATGTCGGAAGAAACAACTTTTACAACATGTTATCTGGTAAATTGATCACCATCAGTTGCTATAGGCTATAAGATTCCATAATTGGTATGGACATGTCACCCTTGTGATTATTCAAATTTTAATTTTTTTTGTTGTGACGCCTATGCTCTTGTTCCTAAGTATCAACGTTATAAGTTAGATCCCAAATCAAAAAGGCTTATCTTTGTTGGGTATGGTGATGTAGTTAAGGGATATAGATTGCGGGATCCTACTGCCCACAAAATCACCATTAACATAGAGGTCATATTTGATGAATTGTCACTCATAAAATTAGATGTAGATGTTGAAGTGAAACAAACAGAAGTACCACAAAATCTACAAATTAAGTTGGAGACTAGATCATCTACATGAGAGGAGCATGGAGATGTTCATGAAGAAGCTCCTACAGAAGAATATGATCATACAAAAAAAATCATGCAAATTGAGGAAATACCACAACAATCTCTATGAAAATCTACATCGGTCACGAATTTTCCTAAGAGGTATGGTGATTATGCTACATCTATTACTTTTTTATTTCTAATCATGGAGAACCTAGTTCTTATCAAAAAGCAATAAATACATCTAGAAGTGTTAGATGGAAAGTAGCAATGAAAGAAGAAATGGACACCTTAGAGAGGAATGAAACATGGGATCTGGTGGAACTTCCAAAAGACATGAAGGTTGTTAGTTGCAAGTGGGGTTACAACATGACAAAGGGTGTTGATGATAAAGTTGAAAAGTACAAAACAAGACTGGTAGAAAAAGGGTGTTGATGATAAAGTTGAAAAGTACAAAACAAGACTGGTAGAAAAAGGGTATTCTTAGAAGGAAGGTATTGATTTCCATGAAATATTTTCACGAGTTGTTAATCTTGTTTCAATTTGTGTTGTGATAGCACTAGTTTTCTTACTTAATCCGGAGTTAGAGCAATTATATGTTTAAACAAAAATTTTACGTGGAGATTTGTATGAGGAAATATATATGGAAAAACCATAAGGGTTTGCTTAGGATCACAATAAAAAATTTGTTTGCAAACTCAAGAAGTCATTGTATGGCCTAAGGGAGTCTCCCGGACAATGGTCCAAGAACTTTGATTCCTTCATGGTGTGCCATGATTTTACAAGAAGTGAGTATGACCATAGTGTTCACTTTAAAAGGTTTGAAAATGAAATATTAATTATTTTGGTGTTACATGTTGAAGATATGCTTGTAGTAAGCAAAAACATGGTTGAGATCAACATGTGGAAGGCTTAGTTGGCTAGGAATTTTTATATGAAGGATATAGGAGAAACAAAATGAAGCTTGGGCATGAAGATACACAGAGAAATGAAAAATGGTTGTGGTTATCACAACAAAAATATGTGGAGAAAATACTCATGAAATTTAGTATGAATAATGTGAAACAAGTAAAAATCCCTTTGGCTTTCCATTTCAATATTTCTTCAAGTTTATGTCCTAATAATGATGAAGGAAAGGAGTATATATGTAGTGTTTTGTATGCTAATACAACAAGAAGTTTGATGTATTCTATGATATGTAATAGGCCATATATTTCACATGCAGTTGGTGTTGTGAGTACATATATGGAAAATCGACGTAAAGAGCATTGCGAAAAAGTGAAATGGGTGCTTTGGTATATTAGGGGCACAAGTAATTGTTGTATGACCTATAACGATTGCAATGATTTAGTCGCAGATTCATATTTTGCAGGTGACTTGAACAAAAGAAGATCTATTTCAGGATATGCCTTTACTCTTACAGAATGACCTCTTAGTTGGATGTCAAAGATTCAAAACATTGTTGTTTTATCCACTATATAGGAAGAATATATAGCTTCAACCCATTCTTGCAAGGAGACAATTTGGTTAAAAGGTTTGTTGGGTGAGTTTGGAAGAATGTAGGACAAAGTGGAACTATTTTGTAGTGTTATTCATTTGGCTAAAAATACAACTTATCACACTAAGAAAAAACATAATTAAATACCATTTTATAAGACAATGGCTTACATGAAAAGTGATGAATAAATTTGGGCATGATATATTAGGTAAATTATTGACAAAGTGGGAGATTGTTGAAACAATGCCAACCAATTTCCCACATTTTTGGATATGAGCACATTCTCGACTCCTATTATTTTGCATTTAGTTGAAACAAATCAACTAAAAATAGAATTGGTTAGGTGCACATTACATTTATGTAATTGTTTGAGAGATTCTTCATATATATGTAATTCCTTAGTGGCAAGTGTGTGGGATGAGTGTGAGAGATAGTTGTAAGCTGAGTTTAGTTGTTGTAATTATCCCTTGAACAATAAGATCATTGATTGTCTTGTATATGTTATTTGTCATTAAATTGTTGTGTTTATGTTTCAAGTTCCCAACATTATAAGATTATTATATTAGGTAAAGGTTTAGTCTAAAGTTTATAATACAAATCACAATTTAACATTGCTTAAATTATGTTTTTGAATGTATAAATAAATTCAATAATAACATAAACCCTAAAATCTACAATTTTCTTAATTTCTAACAATACGGTAAAGTCTACGAAGGTATACATACCCTACCCCCTCTGGATTTGAACCTATAACCTCTTAAGAGGAAACACATGTTCAGGTTGTATAGAAAGAAGTTTTCCATAACCCTTATCTTATGGTGGCCATTGCCTTGATTTCAGTGCACAGACTCATGCTTAAGTTTTTCATGAGAGGAAAAAATGTGTTAAGCTAAAAGTTCTAAGAAATGACTATTTTTTGGTAGGACATTTGTCTTAAATTGATCGAGAAATTATTAGATTTTTAGATTTGAGTGATTATTTGTGTATAATCCAAATGCTACACAAGTTTTTTAGCATGTTGAATCCTTTTTTGTATTCACAAATAGATTTTAAACAACAAAAAATAGTAAATCCTAAAAACCATTTCTTAAAAATAAAAAAATTAATTTACCTACCACAACTAGCTCTTTAATTCATGTAGCTAAAAAAAATTAAGTACTTGAAAACTTGATTATAAAATTTAATTTATATAAGAATAAATGTGTAGGATTTAACTTCATATAAAATAAATGTTAAAAAATGAAAGTGACTAGAACTGAGCGCATTATATTAAATAAACAGTAAAAATAAAGCGAACTTGTAATATTCGAAACAGTTAATGCTTATCCTATTCTCGCTATTCTTTGGATTTCAGCACACCAACTATTCTTTGGAATTCAGTGCACCCACTTATGATTCCGTTCATCGTAAAAGAAAAAAGTTTAATTCATCTACCTCCTCTATTATTCTTGGGACTGAAAATTTTAAAAATACTTGAAAATTTGATTATAAAAGATTTAAATTATATATTAAATAAGTTTTAAAAATTTATTTTTATATAAAATAAAATTTAAAGGTTAATTTGATTGATAGAAACTCTGTGCAACATAGTGGAAACTCCGAATAAGTATGAGAATCCTCAAGAATTTAACTGTGCAACTTCCGATTTGACCACCCACCGTTTATGCACAACTTCCTATCTGGCCACTCCATTTTAGAATTTAACACATATTTATGGTAAAATTTAAATTTATGAATTAGTTATTCACAGTGACACTGTTGGTTTGAAAGCAAACCACTTTTGTCCCTGCAATCACCATAAAATGTCATGCGTCCCTTTTTAAAAACCACGGTTCTGATTGTGGTTCACCATTAAGATTTTAAAACGTGTGCACCTTCCAACCCCGCAATTTGGCATGATCGTTGATCTTGCGATTTAAGATTAGGTCCTTTGATCAACAACTCATCTCTGGTGCTTTTTAGATTGACGGATCAGATCTTCCCCTTCAGAACAATGGTCAAGATTTGCTTCGCGGATCGGCCTTAGAGAATTTCATTTCTCAAACTCCATTTGTCTTATGCTACTTTTATCCGGAGCGAAGGATCTCGCGATGCGTAGCTCCTACTAATCGACGACTCAGATTCTCTTTGGGCGCTTCGGGGATTTGGGTGCTTCGGGCTTTGGCCCTTCGGGACTTTGCAATGTTTCTCATTTTAAAACTCCCAAAGTAAAACTCCTAGAGTGATAGATCTGATGACGTGTGGCTCTTGTTCATCAACAACTCAGATCTATTTCAGGACTTCAGGCATTCAACCACTTTGGCAACTTCGGCAAATTGGGCACTTTGGTGGCTTCGACTCTTCATGTCTTCGGGACTTCTAAGCATTTATCATTTACCCCAAGGCTTGGATCGACTACCACCTAACCCATTTAAGATCAATGGTTCATACTGACTTCAGGGCCCTTTGCTCTGGCGCTATACTTCATGCAAGTTGGCACTCCCAAATGCCCGTGAGCCGCTGATCTGGACTGTTCTGGGAATCTTCATTGTTGAAAGATTAAAACTTCCTTCTGCTTATGCTTCAATCCCGAAACATACTGATAAGAAAGTTGTGCTTTGTGTTCATGGCTACAGCGTGCACGATCAAGGGTTTGGATGACTGGTTGTGAGCCGAGAAAACAGGGAGACCAGTGACTGAAACATAGGATGTGAGTGCTCATCCTTAGAGAAAGCAGAGGGGCTTGGGGCCAAGATTTCACTCAGGTAAGATATTTAAGGAAAACTAGGGTGCATAAACGAACAAGGGAAAACAGAGAAATATTTACAAGTCGAAGGGAGGAAAACTTTTTATTTGGTCCGTGAAAATGATAGAGATGGGGAAAGACTATAGACTCAGGTATATCGACACACACCTATGGCCCTTGATGACCTTATGTGATAACATTTGGCTCCCCAGGGGATGGCATGCACCCTACGAGCTACCAAAAATGCACAGTTCTAGTGCCTTAGTTGTTGGGCTATGGAGCCTAGCTCAAAACTTCTACTAAAGAAAACAAAAAGATATGTACGCTACACTACTCAAAACGAAAACAAACACATGGGCTCCAGAAGGAGCTTATTTATGTACACTCCTAGACTAACCGATTTTTACAAAGTGTTAGTTGAAAGTGGACTTCCACCAGAGCCAGTGAAGTAACCTCCTAACTAGAAACTTATTTTCTCTGTGAGTGATCAAATAAAGATAATGAAATGGTGACAACAAAATGATTAGATTTTTCAGCTCTCCAACATGTTGACGACAAGATAAATTTTGGAGGCTTCAATACCTGGAAAAAAAGCAACTCCATGTACTCCCCTATAGGGTCATAAAATAGAGGATGAAACTTACTGGGTTGGTAACATAAAAGATACTCTGTCTTACAATTGCTCACATCCGGCTGAATGTTTTTGGCAAGCACAGGTGAGTGAAAGGTTGATGAAGGCTGCTTATCCACTTCCTTTTTGTCTTCTCTAATAATGTCAGCCAGTTGAAGGCAAGAAATCTCTTCATGTATATCAATGAATGGGTGCTTCCCCCTAACATGTTGCTCAGTGTCTTTTGTGGGCCTAGGATGGTTGATTTCCACCCAATGCTTTTCCTTACTGAATAAAGGAAAAGGCTTTATAGTACGCTCTTGGAAATCTTTCATATACACCTCATAATCCAATTCATAGTTGTCATACATAGGTTGGATTCTCCCCAAGTCAACAAAATGTAAGGTAGGGATCTGCTCTTCTTCATCTGAGTACTCATCAAAGATGGGTGAGCACAAAACTCTTTTATCTTGCAAATAAAAATGAGTGACCTTTTGATTCTTCTCTTCAATCCTAGGTGAAAATACGAAACCTCTTGAAGGAAAAGAGAAGAATCCTCCTCCACAATTATCTCTTCTTTTACAATTAAGACAACAAGTGCATCAGGGGAAGAATATGATACATCTATGGCTATGCAATCATCAACACTATCAACACTCATATCTAGAAGGCCTTCTTCTCGGGAAATAGAAAGAGAAGCTTTCATCCACATTTGCAAAATAATCTCTTCTATCCTCACTTTCTCTTTCAATTAGATATTCACCAGAATCATCACACAAGGAAGACTCTATCATACGTTGGATGTGGAATGCAAACTTCTTACAATAGTCATCGAAAACAAGATGAGATAGGTAAATCTTCTCGTAATATGAATTAAAAGCATCGTGAAATTCCTTCAAAGAATGGATACTAGCAGCAGGGAGAGATTGACACCATTCATGAGCATCTTCCTCTAAAGAAAATTTGAACATCTTGATCAAGACATCCTCGTGAAAGAAGCCATGTTCAAGCATGCAAATATGAAATTTTAATAAGTGCTCATTGGGATGGTTATGCTTGCTTCCTTTGAATCTCGAAAGATAATCATACCATTCATTTATAGTTGGCATTGAATGTGGATAACCAGCGATGGCTAAGAAATTGAAGGGGGGAAATCTCTTGGCTAGGATAGCCTCCATAGCCTTTTGATTTGTCTCCCTTTAGTGGAGTCACCAATAGATTCTGCGCAGTAGATTCTCCATGGTGAAAAATAATCAGTCAGAATTATGTGTCCATCTTTAGTTCACCATCTAAAAATGAATCTCTGCAATGTCGTTCTTCCAAGGGAGCTTTTCAATCTGGGATAAAAGAAAAAATCCTTCTTGAGAAAGATTTCCTTTCTTAATAATCCTCTCTTGGTCATCTTCAGGTGTAGCCAGAGGAAGTTGTGGAGTAGACCTCGTGTGTCTGCCCTTTGGAGCCACAACTGAAATAGTGGAGTCGAAACAGTGGAGCCATCAGGTGCAAGCTACAATCTTCAATGGTATCAATATCTAATGCACCTTGAGAATCAGAGCTTCTTTGTCATTCTATTCAAATGAAATGTCTTCAATTCGTTCCCCGGCAATGGCGCCAGAAATGTTAGCACTAAGTCACCCTTAGATTGCATAGAAGGCAAAGCCCAGTACCCATTAGTTTATACAGTAAATGTAAATGAGTTTTAGGAGGCCAAACGGAGAAGACTCAACGAAAATAACGTTATAACTTAGAAATATGGACTGGTATGCGCAAGCAATTGAGGTCTTGGATCAACTTCAATAAGTAAGTTAGAGTAAAGGTGAGTAGGAGGAAGACTTTGGTGAGAAAAGTGTAGAGGTCTATCGTGAACATCAAGCCTTCCAGTAGCCTAAGGAACAAAAACTTAAACACAAGATCCTCTTGGATTCAAATTTCAAGGAAACTGAAAGAAATCATAACAACATTATAATCAAACATTCATCATAATACAGTCACAATAATCCATGTGAATCAGTCAATCATGAAATCTCTCAGTATCATAGGCAAATAAGATGGAGTAAGAAAGCTGACTTAGATTAATCAAGAAGTCTCAAATCAAGACATAACCAAAGAACTAGTGTTCTTCATCAAAATATTACACTACCAGGGAGCCTAGCTCAACCATCCGACCTTTAACAAAATATCAGAACTAATTACTTATACTTAGAACTGCTGCAACCACCAGGAGTGTGATCGGACCATTGCATTCAAAGTTTTCATTTGACGGTTGCTCTATCAGACTATGGAGGACTTCTTACGTCATATGTGAGTCTGACTCAGTGCAGGCTCTGCGAGAAAATTTGTCCAACAAGAAGCTTTGGACTGACAATCAGCCCCCGCGACCCTTCTCTCCACACATTCCATTTATGGGGTGAGACAAGGTCTCAACCACCGACCCCATTTCCATTAACTACCTTCATTGAGATAAGGACAAAGCCTGACACCCATGAATGTTCCAGGTGGTGCCCACGACTTCTTCGAGTCAATCCTGATGCCTCGAGGCCAAGCAGATCTTCTTCTGTCACCAAATACAGGCGCTTTCGGCCTTTGGCACAACTCATGTCCATCGCTCCATCTTCAATGTGACCTAGGTCCATGACCCTACACAATCACATGATTGCAGGCGCTACCAAGGGTGGTCTGAAAGCAAACCGCTTGTGTTTCCACAATTCAACATAAACCACCACGCGTCCCTTTCTAAAAACCACGGTTTTGATTGAGGCTCGCCTCTGATATTTTAAAACGTGCGCACCTTTTGACCCTGCAATTTGGCATGAGTGTTGATCTTCCGATCTAATATTAGGCCCTCTGATCAACGGCTCAACTTTGACGCTTTTTAGATTGACGGATCAGATCTTCCCCTTCAAAACAATGGTCGAGATTTGCTTCACGGATCGGCCTTTGGGAATTTCAATTCTTAAACTCCATTTGTCTTCTATTTATTTTATCCGGAGCAAAGGATCTAGCGACGCGTGGCTCCTACTGATCGACGACTCAGATTCTCTTCGGGCGCTTCGGGCTTCGGCCCTTTGGGACTTTGCAATGTTTCTCATTTTAAAAATCCTGAAGTAAAACTCCCAGAGTGATAGATCTGATGATGCTTGGCTCTTGTTGATCAACAACTCAGATCTATTTCAGGCCTTCGAGACTTCGGGGCTTCAGCCACTTTGACAGCTTCAACAAATTCAACGCTTTGGCAGCTTCGGGTGTTCGGGTCTTCGGGACTTCTACATATTTCTCATTTCAAATCCCCCGAAGCTCATTTACCCAAAGGCTTGGATCAACTACCACCTGACCCCTTTAAGATCAACGGTTCATACTCACTTCGGGGCCCTTTGCTCTCGCGCTATACTTCGCGCAAGGTGGCACTCCCAAATGCCCGTGAGCCACTGATCTGGACTGTTCTGGGAATCTTTGTTGTTGACAGATCAAAGTTGCCTTCACTTTGTCACTAACTGTTTAGAAAGCCACACTTTTTCTTCATGGATGTGGCCTGCACGATCAAGGGTTTGGACGACTGGCTGTGCGCGAAGAAAACAGGGAGACAAGTGACTGAAACACAGGATGTGAGTGCTCGTCCTTGGAGAAAACAGAGGGGTTTGGGGCCAAGATTCCAATCGGGTAAGATATTTAAGGAAAACTAAGGCGCACAAACCAACAAGGACAAACAAAGAACAATTTACAAGTCGAAGGGGGGAAAACTTAAGATTTGGTTTGCGAAAAGGATAGAGACGAGACAAGACTACAAAATCGGGTATATCGGCACACACCTATAGCCCTTGACAACTCTATGTGAGAACACTCCCCACCATTAAACTAAACCAAATTAATTGTACATCAATTTATTATTATATTTTGTTATTAAATTTTAATGATAAATTAAAAATGAAATTTTAACATTTATATCGACCAATCCAAACTGGAGAATTGAAATTTACAATTTCAGCATTTCCTGCTAAATATGGATCCACATGGACAATTAACTTTTTTGTTTCATTCTGACACATCATCCTAATCAGTTTAACGACGCAATGGACTGTGGATGACGCTGTTATCTAAGAAGACGAGCTCAAAAGTTGATACCGATAGAAAAGGAGAGAAAGTGAAGGATACAATGCAATGTGGAGAGCTCTGAGCCACAATTTTGCATGACGACCGACCGACGTGCTCAGTATCGCTGTAATTTCGATCGACGTCGCATGTTTATACGCCGTACACGGTGATTGAAAATATAATATGTGGATGATATGTAACACTTTATTTAGCATTTTTAATTGTTTTGTTGATACTGACTAAGTCTGAGACACTTACATGGAAGAGGATTTTATGGATTCTTTGTTGTTTTATATTTTATTTTAGGTATCCATTATTATATTTCATTTATTTATTTTTATTAATTTATGTTTTAAAAGATTTATTTAGGTTAAATGGTAAAAGTATAATTTTTTATCTTGTAGATTTAATTAAGAAGAAAAATGTAGATTTCAGAAATAATATTTTTAATGATTTAAAATGAATTTTTTTTTTAGTAAATTGAGTTTAGCTTGTATGATTGTGGGATTGAATGTTATCTTTTCTATCTAAATTTTATTTTTGTAAAATGACATGTTCAGCTCATTATAAGTAAATTGTTGTAAAAGCTTTGAATCCTCCCTTTTCTAAACCAATAAAAAATTTAGAATTAAATGTTGATAACATCTGTAAAAAAAAATTTATATTAACCAACTAAACCAGCACTTCACTAAACTTAAATTATCATCTTGAATCCAATATTTCATTCTTCCAATTGAAAATTAACCATTATACATCATTTCCCCTTTATTAACATTATTGTGCTAAAACAGGCATTTTAACTCAAAGTTGGTCAGCTTCCAAACATAAAAATACATACAAGTCCATAAGACTACATATAAGTGTTCCTTGTATGTTTGAATTACCACGTTGATTTAGATTTTTTTTCCTGAATAACCACCTTCCGAATTAGTTTATACTTAATAGGGTTGTTACAGGTTATGTGTTAAAACATAAGTTAAATGAAAATTTATAAAATTTAATACTAATAATATAAAAGTATACCATTTATTGTCGAAATTTCTTGAAATCAAAACGCCTTCTATAACAGAAATACCAATGCAAACCTAAACTTCTGGAGCCGACAAGCATTCATAGCAATTCAGTACTAACTGACTCTACCCTACTGGCTTTCTTTATCCCAAAACAAAGCTGCCAAATTGACAGAATGTAAACGGAAATCTGTTCTATTTACAGTTACAATCTTAGGAACCGAACTTCTTTAAAACTCATGAACGCCTCGTCCAAAGATAAATATTGAAGTCTACATTACATTTACAGAAAAATACGCAATATGATAGGACTCATTCTATCTCTGATCATATTTATTTGGCATGCCGCTGCCCTGGCTAGTTGCAATCACCAGAGGAGGACTCTGAGAAGCCTGACGAGCCCGAAAACTGATGTAGCAGATCGCTTATATCCACGTAACCACAGAAGGCAGGATTACCACTGTTGAGAAGCCGCATTAGGTATTCAAAGAAGTCGACATTACATGCTACTCTTATTCCACCCTTCTCTGGGTATCCAAACTCTTGAGCAGATAATTCAAGGAGCTCCTCGAACAAGGGGTGTTTCAAGTAATGAATATCGACAATAAAACGATGGCCTTCGCACCCCACATAAACCGGTAAACATCCGCGAGGAACGCTGGACTTCATGGATTTTCTTTCTCCGCAACATAAACCGAGAGGCCATATTCTCTGCAACAGATCGGTGGTTTTCTTTTCTAATTTCTGCAACTTCTTCGGAAGCTTATTCATCATGTTAATGGGCGAATATCAAATATTGATTGCGTCCGACTGCTCGCCGTGAAGTAGACAGAAACGAAGATAGTCGGTTGAAGAGAGGCAGGCTCGTCTTAGACATTATATAGGAGGCAATTAGTGTAGAAGAGCCAAAAACCATACGGAGTAGAGAAGAGGACGTTTTAGGCCCACCATAATTAAGTCTCTGCATGTGTTGGCAGTCAGGAGTCAGAGGTTTGGTTTTATTTTAATCAATGCCAGGCTCTCCATGGCTCGAGAAAGGGTTCGATCAATGTTCTGACAGTACTGTCTGCTGACCTCGGCTGGTAGTGGAACGCCGGAGAATTTGAGGGAGTGGGCGGAGCAATTTTTTATCCCGCGTTATTTTTCTGGTAGGTTGTAGGTTTTTCTCAGTTTGTTCGTTAATCTAGAATTTTGATTAATTTTCTGAGTATTTGAATTGGTTTAAAATGGGACAAAACTCTAAATAAAATTCAAAAATATACTGAATTTTGATCCTTGTTATACTTAAACTACCCTGAAAATCTTACAGTATTCAAACCCAATTTTTTTAACCTAAAAAGCAGAACTCGAAAATGAAAATTACTACCGAATTAGTATACTCCGAATTTGAGATTTAAGACTCGCAAGAGGAGGAGAGTGCTACAGGCAATGGCCCTGTCCACGGTAATCGAGGGAGCTTCTGCCACTTATACATGGGTGTCAGGTTATCTATCCAACCTTTAGACTCTTCGGCGCAAGAGCTGTGGAGCCGCATGCATGTTGTACTACAGTTGGACTATCATGATCCCAATCATGAGGGCGGGACAGGCGGATGCACGGGAAAAGAGAAGAGGCAAGTGGACAGCGAGGTGCACGGAATAAAGAGTCTGAGATAAGGTGGCTTTGAAAATTGTGAGATGCTCAATGCACGCTCTTATTTTAGAATTTAATAATATGACCTGGATTTGGCTATTGAAATGTTCAGTACGGCCCTCCGGGTCTAGATTTTTCTTTGCCACACTCTCTGGATCACGATCATTTCACAAAGAAAACTTGACAGCTGCACGCATGGAAGGCTTCACGAGTTTTTGTTTAAAAATTAAATAAATATGAATGATGAGAGACAAACTTAGAGGTGCAAGCAGCCAAGCATAGCATTATCAATATTAGTTTTTATCTTTTTTTTAAGCACAGCTGACCTGCTAAGCTTAGCTCTCTCATTGCGTTCTCTAACATACTATGATCAATAATATATTAAAAAACTTAACATACTATGATCAATAATATATAAAAAAACTATTTCTTCACTCACGTATATTAACATATTATGATAAATAATTAAGTTTAAAGCATATACCTATTGGAGACATAATTAATCACCTTTTAATTGAAAATTCTAATCTGATGGCTAACAATTGAAAATTCTAATCTGATGGCTAACAATTGAAAATGCTGTAATATTCTTATTCGTCCTCCCAAATCAATGAATGTGATTTACTCTTCATAACTTCCTTGTATTTTTGAATGCATCAGTTAACCTGTTTACTTTTTAATATTTACCTAATCATATTAAGAAATTAGTGTACCACCATATGATTGCCACATTTAACCTTTGGAATTACCACATTTAAGATTAACTTTTGCATTTCCTCAGCTCTATGTGCATTTCAGCGGTCTGTGCATTTCAATTCACCAGAGTGTTGTCCGTCCAATAACACTATGTTGTTAATTGGATGTCTTTTGAATGGTTGTGAGAAATGATTGTTATCTTTTTCACTAAAGTTCAATTCTCATAATGACATGAATAAAACTAAAAAATGAGTATGTTATAATTGCTTATAGTCTATGTGTATTTGAAAATTATCTTTAATTCGAAATAATTATTTTTAATTCAAAATTGAATAACAAAACTGATATTGATAATTAGTATTATATTAAAATCATAATAAAAATAAAATTTCATGTTATGTTATTTTTATAATAATAATTTATATACATAAATAATAAATATGGATATCATATTATATGTGATAATTATATTTATGGTTATGATTAATTATGATATGGTATATCACTTCATCTTGAATGAATTTTACATTAAAGATCATTCAAAAAAAGTAATAGATTAATATGGATATCATATTATATGTGATAATTATATTTATGGTTATGATTAATTATGATATGGTATATCTCTTCATCTTAAATGAATTTTACATTTAGGATCATTCATAAAAAGTAATAGGTTCACAAAATTGTATAAACACAAAATGTTATTAAAATTAAAGAAAGGTTTACATTCACTAATATTATATCAACTTTTATTAAAAAAAAAAATAAACTCAAAATACTATTTCATCAAAAAAAATTATATTTAAATGATCCACATATTAATAAAAAAAAAATGTAATGTATAAGTTGATAATAAACTCAAACTCAAGTTGAAAACATACTTTGTTTTATCCAAATTAAGTTAGATTTTCCTTACATTGTGTAAACCATAAAAGATTGTAAGTTATATAAAGTTTTAATATTATTTTAGTTAATATTTATGTTACTAATAGAATTTCCATATAATTTTGTTTAAAGCTTAGTTACTTGACATTTACAATCGCTAATAATTTTACCTACAAAAATATTTAAAAGATGTTTTGATTTTTTAATACTAAAAAAAAATTCATAAAAAATTACTATTAACTATTGTTAACAATAGTTAAAAATTATGGTTAACTATTGTTAAAAATAATGTTTAATTATTGTTAACTATAGTAGATCATGTAGACATGGTTTGACCAAGGTTGGATATTGTTGACCAAGAATGAAATGGTTGTCTATGACTTCTTGACTATGGATTATAATGGTTGAATATGGTCCACTTTGGTTGACCATATTTGATTATTTATAACTTTGGTTTACTATGATTGATTATTCTTGACCATGGTGAACTATGGTTGACCATGTTTGAGGACCATTCTTAACTTGATTGTGTATTTGGGCCCTTAGATAGGAAGTACAAAAGTCAATGCTTGAATTTGGTTGATTATGGCTAACCATTCTAACTCCCCCATTTTGATCCTTGAATTAGAAATGTTTATTTTTGTATATGATGAATGGTTGAGGGCCAAGTGATGCAATATGTAAACATTTTGCATTAAAAATAATAAAAATAAAATACCTCACTAGTTGTATACAAACAAGGAAAAAGTCATGGGGGGGTATGATTCCTTAAGGGAGGTGGATAAAGGGGGGTTTCAGGGGAATTCTATGCCATATCCATAATTCATTTTTCCATTAACTACTTTGCCTCCTTTGACTTGTTAAAAATAATCATGAATGCATGTAAAAGGTTTGTGGAAGAATCATCTCACCCAGTTATGAAAGCATGGGATAAATACAATCATGATGGGAATTGTATCACTGAATACATGTAATAGTGTTGCATAATTTTTATCATATCACAAGGTTCACGGTAACAAAAAAATGGAAATGAAGAAACAACTAACTAAATCCAAAAATAGTTAAAATGAACTTTGTTGTAACTACCAGGTAGTTATGGACTAATCACTCGAAATAATGAAGGTTGCAGAATATCCATGTTGGAAGGTCTTTTCTCTAGGCTCTTGCTCCAAGATTCACCTCATTAATTTGCACACAAGAAACAACAAACTTGCACATAAAGTAGACTATATATATATATATAAAACTAACTAACTAACTGAGATCAGAATAGTTAGCTTCCCACCAAATACTTATGATTAAACTAGTGTTATCGGAACTGGTGGAACTGGCCATTATGACTAGCTCTCGACAAAAACTGGTTAGAATCACATATTTTGATTGGTTTGATAACAAACCGTCCTTTAGGCACTGTACCATTCGGTTCTATATGGAACTATATGGTTTAGTACAAGTTTTTATTACATGACTAGGGGTATATGGATTTCATTTTTTTTTCAAAACATGAAATTGAGGGAGTGGTTTCCTACCACCTAACCATACGTCCTTCTAAAACCTACTAATTAATGGTAATATTAAATTCATAAATTTTAACATTGCCATTAATTATTTAAGGATGTTCGCAAGTGGTTCCATCCTCATTGGAATTAATAAGGAAATGCAAAATTTTATGTCCCATTCAAAATTCATAGACATAATGGTTTTAAGGATTTTAAGACTGGTCGATTGCAACATTTCCACCATAATCTATCATGTATGAGGGTATGGAATTAGCATTTAAACAAGAGCATGAGGCCCTCTATGTACGTCGATGTTGGATACATTGATTGTTGAACTCTTCTTTCATGACCCTAATAAAAATGTATCCTTCACTCAATTAAAATCACTTATTAGGCATCTTAATCTTTTTCTATCTTATTTTAATGCTTAGAGGGTGAAATTGATGATGAATATCCTAATACAGGAAATGTTTTTTTATGATATTTAGTTATTTGTTACAACATGAGTTGTTTTGGACTCTAGAGGCCACTTAGAGCCTCTTTGTTAATGTATTTTGGTGCAAAGATGGATTGCACTCGGTGCTATTTTGGTTACATGCACCCTTAATTGCTATATACATGAGGAAATTTTCATACTTGTGTATTATGTTTTGGATTCATATGGATGCACACGAATATATATTCTTCTTCCAAAATTTTAATATTTTATGTATTTTTTTATTGACTAGATTTTTTGTTTTCATTCGGTTCACATTTTTTGGGTTGACCAATTTGGTCAGCAATCTGATTCTAATAAAATTAGATTACTGATCCGAAAATAATAAAGGTTTGTGTATAAATATTGCAAGTAGAAAATGTATGTGTCTTGGGAAATTCGATCAAGTTGCAAGCACATAAAAATTATTGAGTTTTTACTTAAAATGAACAACAAAAAATGTCATAAACAACCATCAAAAGTAAGCAAATAACACAACAAAATGACAAAGGAGTTCACCCCTCTCTTGGGATACATCTCCTGGTCCAACTTCCAATGGATCATTTTCATTATATCATCAAAAGTGTTGAAAAAGTGCTTTACAATGCTCGAAATGAAAAATAGATGGCTCCAACGGCTCCTGAATGTCCCAAAACCCCTATTTGGGCTCTTTCTGCACTTGGTTTGGCAAAAAATTGAAGAAAATACCCTTCCTAGAAGTTTTTCCCCAATATTTGTTGTCTCTACTCTCCAAAACACACCCACAATCTACAAAACCTAGAACATGCTCCAAAACCTAGCGCTCCTACCATTTTGGTCACATGGGAAGATTTGGCTCACGGTTAGCGAAATTGTCGCCTTATCTCCGAAGGTCTCGGCCACATGGGCCATGTGGCCATGTGCTGGGCTAACCACCCACACCCGTCGGCTAGCCCCCTACACGACTCCGTGCTCCTAGCCATATGTCTGAGTGTTGGTGTGTGTGACCATAGGATGGGGCTTAGCCCTGACCCTTTTTCCGCCCAAACGAAACCATAGTTCAAGTTTAAATATTAGTTTGCAATTATATGGTTAAGAGCCAATTGGTAGGCGGGTTGGTGTCTGGGCCTACGTGAAAGCCTTGCCCTTTCCCAGAGGTTGCGATTTTCACCCTGATCCAGATTTTATGAGTAGAACGAAATGAATACAGATTATTAAAATATTCTTAGCACAAATAATAGAGATACAATAAAACTGGTTTTCTATTCAATAAGGAAATAAGTTGAAACTGTAAAATGCAATGGAAAACAAGCTTGTTGGAAAGGTGGCAGTTTATCTCTGAGAAGACCTGTGACGACTGTGCTCATTCACAAGAAGATGGTTACAATAAGGCTCTGAAGGCCTTTTAAAATAAACAGGAATGTCAAAAACCCTAAAAATCCAAAAACCTAACCCTATGAGATGAAGCACCAAAAGTCATGTGGGCCATGTTTGGGTAAGTTAGTACATCAACTTCCTGGGGTCATAACTTTTGCATACAATCTTCATTTTAGGTACATGATAACTCGATGAAAAGGTCTAACCGAGAACAACAATTTTCTATTGGCCCATGGAAATGTCCCCAATAGTCCCCTGGGCACCAAGTCCCCAAAAAATGTTGTTTAGGGCCTTAAAACAACCCCAGAAGTTTGTAACTCGAAAAACTATCGAAAAACTAACAAGGTGGAAAACTATTTTTCGAGCAAGTGGAATAGGTGGTTGGCCACCGATATCCACCAGAATAATCCTCCCTCCTTAGGAAGCAATGGTATCCATTGCGTTGAGTTCCCCTGTTATATGAGGAAATTTCTGTTGAATTTGGCCCTGGGTGAGCCACTTGCCTTGGTGCAGGAGCTACCCTTGTTTGACAACTTGATAAAGATGGATTCTTTGTTGTCAAGTGCCCTTGATATGTGTTTCCACAATATGATCATTAGATGCCTATTGCATGCAGTCAGGGTTGAGCTCTGTTGGTGTCAACTTCTCTACTATCTCTGAGGTGTCCAATAATGGTGGGAAATACGGTCGAAGGAGAGCCACGTTGAAGACTGACCGCAGACCAAGGAAGGGGGGAATGTTGAGCTCAAAATAATTATCACACACAACCTTGGTTATGGTGTAGGAACCATAAAAGAGTGGGTGAAGATTCCGATGGGGCCCTGTAAGGAGTTCTTTCTGCAAATGCAACCAAACTTTGTCACCCACTTCAAACTTATGTGGCACCCAATGTTGATCATCGCATTTCTTGTACTTGGCATTAGACTTCTGTAGAATATCCTAAACCCGTTGGAAGATGTGTTGGATCTTCTCAATGAATCGGGTGTCTTTGTCAACTTTTGGTGGAGTAGGGGATGAGTTAGTCAAGGTGGTCTCCAGGGGTAGTGCAACATCCATGGGGACCAATGGTTGGAATCCCAACCCCACCTGAAAGGGGTTGTGGCCAGTTGAGATGCAAAGTGCTCGATTGTAGCTATGATGGACATAGGGAAGACTCTCATCCCATGTATAAGGGTGTTTTGAATTGTACATGTGTGGGATATGTATGACCATCTGATTTATGACCTTAGTTTGGCCATCTATCTGGGGGTGGAAGGAAGTGGATTTGGTGAGCTTGGTATCTAGCAGTGACCAGAGGCTCGACCAGAATGAGCTGAGGAATCGAATGTCACGGTCTGAGATAATGATTTTTGGGATCTAAAAATGTACCCATACTCGTTCAAAGAATATCTTGGCAGTGGCTTCTTCTGTGTTGTTCTTCTTGTAGGTAGCTAGAATCGCCAGCTTATAAAATAAATCATCAAAAACAAAAACATAGTCATTTCCCCTCTTGGTGGATGGGAGGCCCGACATGTAGTCCATCGAGATGGATTCCCACAACCCATTAGGAGTAGGCAGAGGGGTGTACATGCCCTATTTCTTAGTGGTCAGTTTGGAAATAACGCAGGCAGTGCATGACTTAGTATACTTGTCGACATCCTGTCGAAGTTTCGGCCAATAGAAATGTTTATGCAACACTGCCACTGTCTTTTCAATGCAAAAGTATCTTGCCACCTGATTGTAGTGATATTCCCAAATCAGCTTCGCGCACTCGCTTGATGGAACGAAGAGATGGCCTAGACGACACAACAACCCGTCCTGAAGATGAAAATTAGTGACCACTGAGTTTGCACCCAACATTTGGTAGGTGGTGGAGAAGTTAGGGTCTGTCTCATAGAGGTGGGGCCATCCGGAGGTCTCGTGGCCACAAGATTCTAGCACCATGGTGAGTGCCACGAATGGAGGTCGACTGAGGAAGTCAACAACTTGGTTGGTACTTCCTATTTTATACTTGATGTTGAGGTGGAACTGTTGTAAGTATGTTGACCACTTCTGATGGTGTTGATTCTACAATTTTCATTGGGTCTACATGAACTGTAGTGGTTTGTGATTAGTTTGGATGTCTGTCTCCTTCCCAAGAATGTAATGTCTCCAGTGGTGGCATGCTTTCAAAATGGAGTACATTTATTTGTCATAAGTAGGGTAGTTACAAGCAACATATTATAGTGTCTCACTATGATATGCCACAGGGTGGTCGTGTTGAGTGATAATGACGCCCATAACATAGTTTGAAGCATTTGTCTCGATCTCAAAGGGATGTTGTAGTTATGGTAATGAAAGTACCAGGGATGAGCACAAACGCTTCTTCAAGTCATCGAAGGCTTGTTGTTGGGAAAGCCTCCACACAATTTTTTCCTTATTTCCACCCTTGGTTACTTGGATGAGGGCCCATGCGATATGAG
Organism: Picea engelmannii; assembly: GCA_009831015.1. NCBI lineage: Eukaryota > Viridiplantae > Streptophyta > Pinopsida > Pinales > Pinaceae > Picea > Picea engelmannii. Next base: position 464,297 of record ML781260.1, read on the forward strand.
AGAATCCTAGCACGAACCTGTGATAGAAATTTTCAAGGCCCAAGAAGCTTTGAAGTTCAGTGAGTGTGGTTGGATCTGCCCTATCATGGGTGACCTGGATCTTGGTTGGATCCACATGCACACCATGTTGATCAATGATGTAGCCTAAGTAATGGACCCTATCCATGCCGAAGGAGAATTTTTCCAAGTTCTCATATAGTTTTTTCTGTCACAGGGTTTGCCGAACCTGTTGAATATGCTGCAAGTGTTCCACCCAAGTCTTGTTGTATATGTGGTTGTCATCCAGATACACCACTACAAAAGTATTAGTGAAAGGTCATAGGATATCATCCATGATCCTAATAAAATTTGTTGGAGCATTTTTCAAACCAAAGGGCATGACCAACCATTCAAAAAGACCTTATTTTGACTTGAAGGCAGTCTTCCATACATCTGTCTATTCTATTGGGACCTGGTGGTATCCAGACTTCAGATCAATATTACTGAAGTATTTTTCGCTCATGATTTGATCAAGGAGGTAGTCGATTCAGGGAATCGTGTACCGGTTTCAGACTGTGATTTTATTCAGGGCCTGGTAATCAATGCAGAGTTGCTAGGTCTCATCTTTCTTCTGCACCAACACGATTGGGCTCCCATAAGGCGATGAGCTAGGATGGATGTGACTCTTGTGGAGAAGTTCTTGGATATGCCTCTTAATCTCCTCATTTTCTAATAGAGAGCAGCGATAGATTGGCCCAATGGGTAGTTGTGCGCTTGGGGTCTGGTCCATGAGATGCTTGACCTGGCAGTGCAGAGGTTCCTCGGTAGGAGAGAAGAATATATCTGGTATTATTTCACAACATTATCCACTTGCTTCTATTGTGTGGAGAGATCGGTCACAAAGGCCCTGGATGTGGCTGTGATCTTTTGCTCACTCTGAGAGCGAATCATGAAGAAGACAAATTTCCTGGTCTGAGAGATGGCCTTCCTGCATTACTTAGGAGAGATCAAGGAAATAACACTAGGAGGGAATACTTCGAGTATCTTGTACAAATTCTTGTTCAAAGTAATAATAACACTATGATGCCTAGACTCATATACAACATGACGTTTCCATAAATAAGGTTGGCCCAAAAGAACATTACAAAATTCTAGAGGAGAAACATCACACAATACCTCGTCTTTGAAGGGCTTGATGCTTACGACATTTGACACTGTTGGCTGACGTGGAGATCACTTCGTTGGCAGAGCCATCCAATGGTGTAGGGTTGTGGGTGCGGTGTTTTTGGCAGGGCCAACCTCTTGATGACATCTTTTAAGATGAGGTTCTTTTGGTTACCGCTATCAACAATGAAGTGCAGTGGGGTGCCTTTTACCCACATCTACGAATGGAAGAGGCGCTCTCCTTCTTCTGGCTTATTTGGTTCACCAGGATGGAGATTTGTGGTAGCAACAATGGAATTGGGTTCTATGTCAATGATCCATCTTCCCATTTATGGCTCTTACTCAGAGTCAGAACTCGCATTTGATTCAGAGTCTTTCACTTCGGCCACCAACAACTTCTTTGAGCAGAAGTCAACAATGTTATGGCAAGGGCTCTTATCGAAGTCGCACCACTTCCCGATGTCTTTCATTGTCCTTCTGGTGTCCCTCTTTGCTTGCGGCTTGGATTGGTTGTCCTGATACTGCCCATATTTTTTCTATCCTTTGTTCTGTGGGTTGGGGCTGCCATTTCTTGGCTTTTGCTGTGACGGGTTCCCATGCCCAAATTGTCGCGTCTTTTGTTTGAGATTATTCTCAATTTTGATGGCATATCGGTAGGTCATGCCCAAGGATGAGATGTCCATAAATTCCATTTCGATATAGATGTATCTATGTATATCACCGCGATACTTGAGCACTAGATGTCACTCTAAATCTTTGATACCCATCTTGGTGCACAAGGTATGGAAGATATTTGTGAAATTTGACACTGCTTGGTCTCTTTCTTGGTGCAGTGTGGTCCTTTTGGTATAAAAGTCGCCATAACTTCCGACATGGTAGTATTGTTCCTTAATAACATCCCTGAAGGATTCCCAGGTAGTCGTGACTATAAATAATGAGGGTTCCTCTGTTTCCTTTTTCTCATAGAAAGTTTCCCACCAATCTTTGACATGGGGAATGACTTTGAGGAGTGCAAAAGTAATCTTTTCTCTATTCGAAAAGTTATGGACAAAAAAATACCCTTCTAGTAGATTCAACCACTTTTCTACAACATCTATGTCTATCTGACCTTCAAATATAGGAATATCGAAGTTGATTTGTACCTTGAAGGGGGCGACGCCTCCGCTCGAGCAAGATGCATCGCTTGTTGGTAGTTGCTGAAGGATTTGCGCGAAACTATCTATCATCTCATTCCTCTTTTGCATAAGGGATTCCTCAAGAAACATTTTGAAAGGATATCATGTCCCATCATCTTTCTTTTCTCCTGCCATTATAAGTCACTTGGAAGTGCAAGAGTTTTTGTCCTTAAGAGAAACAAGCTCGAGACCCAATTCTTTGTACCCTGACCTCGTTGGGGACATGCACTAAGACGACAAGGAGAAGACCGATATGATACCACTAATCCAAGTTTTATGAGAGGAATGAAATGAATATATATTATTAAAATATTCTCAACACAAAATATTAGAGATACAGTAAAATTGGTTTTCTATTCAATAAGGAAATAAGCTGAAACTGTAAAATGCAGCAGAAAACAAGCTTGCTGGAATGGTGGCGGATTATCTTTGAGAAGAGATGTGACAGATGCGCTCATTCACAATAATATGGTTACAATGAGGGTCTGAAGGCCTTTTACAATAAACAAGAATGTCAAAAACTCTATACATCCAAAAACCTAACCCTAGGAGATGAAGCGCCAAAAGTCATGCAGGCCCCGTTTGGGTAAGTTAGTACATCAACTTCCTGGGGTCGTAACGTTTGCATACGATATTCGTGTTAGGAATACAACATCCCGTTTGAAAGGTCTAACCGATAAGAACAACTTTCGACTGGTCCCTTGGCCCTCAAATCCACAAAAAATGTCGTTTAGGGCCTCAAAACGACCCCGAAAGTTTGGAACTCGAAAAAATGCAAAGGTGGAAAACAATTTTTTGAGCTAATGGAATAGGTGGGTGGATACCAATATCCACCTGGATCAGATCCTTATGGAGCCAAACCAAAATTTTATACAACAACAAGGGGGTGCCATGTGGTGGCCCTTGAGTGGGCCATGTGGCACCTTATTATTGGCCACCAAATCCTACCACATGTCAACCAATGATTGGTCCATGTCACCACCTATCTAGTCACCCTGCCATATCACCCTACCACTTCAGCAGTCCATGTCACCCTGCCAAGTTAGCTAATTGTTCGTACGGATTGTACAATCAGTTGCCAAGTCAGCCTATACAGACTGTACAGACTGCACACTCAACAAATTTTTCGTGTTTGGGAAAATGGATAGAACACCATATCTTTTCCATACAGACTTTGTTTGATCCAGTTGAAGTTGCATTGGGATCATGAGGATGTGATATATGCAATGAAACCATTTTTGAGAAATTTCAAACAATTTTATTTTTGAGAATCTTTTGATCCCTTGGATCACTGCTCCGCATTGGGAAGCTTTTGGACCTCCAAAATACTATTTTAAGTCAATCTACATATGAGGGTACAAATCCCTCACCCTTCCAACCTAAATCCATTTATCTTTTCTTGGATTTGTTCCTTTGATACCAACATGAAGGTACTCCACATTCCCTTGTTTCAAAGTTCTTATCTTTTTGTCAAGGATTGTATCCTCATGCAATTCTAAAAGATATTATGGAGATAAGTCATATATTAAAGGAATATGATCATTCTCTCTTTGATCATAAATAAAAGGAGGCTCATATACTCTCAAATTCTCAATGTTAGCAATTGAATATATTTTCATATAAGGAGGAAAATTCAAATGGAAGGCATTGCTACCAATTTTTTCAAGAATCTTAAAAGGTCCATATTTGATTGGTTTCAACCTTTTACCTTCTCCTTTAAGCCTCTCTTTGCTAATGTAAATCTAAAATTCATCTCCAAATTGGAAATTTTTATCAACAAGATGCTTGTCATGTCTTGTCTTGTACTTGTCTTAACTCTTTTCCAACTGTTCTTGTACCATTTAATGGATGAATTGAATTTTTTCAATGAACTTCTTTTCTCTATCAATGTCATAATGACCATCAATAGAAAAATCCTTCCCAAAGATAAAATCTAAAGGATATTTTGGCAAATAACCAAAACATGCCTCAAATGGAGATGTTCGAGTCGATGAATGATTAGCCCAGTTATAAGCATGTTGAATGTAGTGTAGGTTCTCATCACAAAGCTTAGGATGTTTGCTGCAATAACCACAAAGAAGATGTACTATTTTTCTATTCACCATTTATATTTGACCATCATTTTGTGAATGAAATGCTATTCTCATTTTCAACGTGGTGTCCATGAGCGCCTATAAGCTTGACCAAAAATTTCCAAGAAATCGAGAATCTCGATCATAAATAATGGATTTGGGCAACCCAAAATGTACCCATACATCTTGAAATAAAATTTGTGTCATTTGTTCAGCTTTAACCTGCTTCTTACAAGGCATCAAAATACACATTTTGCCAAAACAATCAACCACAAGATAAAGATAATCATGATTATTTTTAGACATAGGTAATCCTCCTACAAATTCCATTGAAATTATTTCCCAAGGTTGGGAAGGAACTGGAAATGGAGTATACAATCCTAACTTTCTATTGCTAGGCTTACTTGTAGCACATAAAGAACATTCGCTTACATGTCGTGAACCACTTTCATTCATTTTAGGCTAATAGCAATACCTTTGTAAATTAGCCACTGTCTTGCCTACACCAAAGTGGCTCGCAATAAGAGAATAATGTACTTCCATTATGATGTTGACTCTTTCACCCTGTGGAATACATAGCTTTCCAAGATGATACAAAAATTTATCATGCACATGGTAATCCAATTCCTCAACTTGGTTAGAATGACACAAATTTGCATAAACCTCTTTTAAATCAACATCTAAAGCATATTGTTCAACATATCTCTCATGCATGATAGAATTATGCTTAAGAATAACTGAAGCACTAACAATAGTCCTAGAAAGCATATCAACAACTTTGTTATAAATTTCTTTCTTATACCTGATAACCAAGTGGAATTGTTGTAGGAAACCCATCCATCTGAAGTGCCTTGCTTGTTTTAGCTTTGTTTTTTATTGCAAGTATAGCAATGGTTGATGATCTATGTGAATAATAGTTTATTTTCCCAACAAATAGTGTTTCCATTTTTTCACACTTTTCACCAATGCATGCAAATCCTTGTCATATGTAGGATAATTAATCACAACACCACTAAAAGTTTCAGAATGATAACAAATGGGCTTACCATGCTGCAACAAGACTGGTCCCATGAAATAATTACTTGCATCTGTTTTGTATCTCAAATTGTTGTCTTAAATCAGGAAGTGCAAGAACCGGAGATCAACTGATTTTCTCCTTCAATGCATCAAAAAAAATTTGTTTCTTGCCTCCCCATTAGAAAACATGTTTAATGCTTGTCACGACATGTAATGGAGCTGCAATTGAAGAGAAGTTATCAATAAACTTTCTCCAATATTGGGTTGCTCCCAAAAATATTCTAACCTATGTTACATTGTTGGGCTTGGGCCAATCTAAACTAACTTTGACCTTTGAGGGATCTATCTTTAATTTCCCCCCTCCAACAATATGTCCCAAGTAAACTAAAGAGATATTTCCAAAATCACATTTAGGCATCTTTAAAAACAAATTTTATTCTTCAAGACATCTAAGACTTGTTTCACATGCCTAACATGATCTTCATGAGATTTTCTAAATATCAATATGTCATTCAAGTAGACAATTATACAATCATCAATAAAATTCCTTAAAACATCATTTATCACTCTCATGAATGTTGTAGGAGCATTACAAAGCCCAAATGGAATAACCATCCATTCATACAAACCTTTCTTTGTTTTGAAAGTTGTCTTCCATGTGTCTCCTTCAACAATCCTAATTTGATGATAACCACTTCTCAAGTGCAACTTAGTGAAATACATAACATCTTTTAATTGATCAATCAAATAATCAATTCTAGGAAAGGGTAACGATTCTTTTCCGTAATCTTGTTCAAGGCTCTGAAATCTACACACATGTGCCATGTACCATCTTTCTTTGGTACTAAAACAATTCGTGACCTGCATGGAAATGTGCTTGGCATGATAACCCCTTTGTCAAAAAACTCTTGGATTTGTTTTTTTATTTTAGTATTCTCTGTGACTGACATCCTATACATGCCAATGTTTGGAAGAGGACAATCTTGCTGCAATTGGATCTCATGTTGGATACCTCTTTTAGGAGGAAATCCTTTTGGCTCCTGAAACATCTCATCATATTTATTAACAACCTCATATAAATCAGATTTTAACTTTGCATCACATCCTTGGTAAGCTTCTTTTTCAACATTTTCTTTGGGTTTGATCATCAAGAGCACAAATTTCTTACTAGCATTGACTAATCTCTTCCTTTGTCCATCATTTACAAGTGACAAATTCAACTTCTTGGTATGTTCTCTAACAATGTATTCAACTCCTTTTTTAAACAAATTATATTTTTTCTCATGACGATGAAATATGGATCTCCTATCATATAAATATGGGCTTCCCAAAACAATACCACAAATATCCAATGGAATGACATCAAGCTCTACCTCATCTATAAAGTTTGCAGTGATGGAAAATCTAAGTTTACATCTTTTTGTCACATGCAATTTGGAATTATCACATATCCAACCTAGAGGGTATAGTTTAGGATGAGTTGTTTCCAAATGCAATTTCTTGGCAGTGTCTTCAGAAATGATGTTTTCTTAAGATCTAGTATCAAATAGAGTATATATATCTGTATGCTTCGAAATAAACCTTATGTGGAAAGGCTCTATTGTTTCTTTTTAATGTTGAATTTCATTGAGGCTACTACTTGAAGAACTAGTACTGGAAATAGATTCCTTACCTTGAAAAACCATGTCTATGATTTTTGTTTCATCTCCAAAATCAGATCCTAAATCATGTTGTGTAGTTGCAATAGTATTTTGTTTCCCTTTCTTGTTGAACTTTTTGGGTCTCATTTCAGGATCAAGTTTCCAACAGTCGTGTTCATCATGGCCATCTTTTGAAAAGTGTTTACATGAGAGTTTTTCTCCCTCTTTCTTGACTGAAGCATTCTTATTTCCATTTCCTTTGAATTTCCTCTTTGTTTTGTCTCCATTATAAAATGGCTTCTTGCTTCCCTCTTGAGGAGCATTCTTCCCTCTTTCTTCTAAATGAGTTTCCTATCCACAAACTTCATCTATATTTGTAGGGTTAAACATGAGAATTGTGTGTCTCAAATAGCTATGTAATCCTCCAATGTATTTGAGTAAATTTTCTTGAGAAGATAAATCTATACCCAAAATCAAATCTCTTCTACTAAATTCTTGAGTGTAGATTTGCACATTTTCCTTTTTATCTTGTCTAAAGTTTTGCCAATCCATGATAGCTTTCTCCATGTATGCTAATGGATAGCATTGCCTTTTAATTGCAACAATAAAATCATTTGAGGAGGATAAAACCTTACCATGCTTCTTCATGTCATCTTGAGTTTTGGCTTTCAACCAAATGAGTGTTGCACCTTTGAATATAAGAGAAGCAAGATGAATATTAGTTTCATCATCCTAGATTCTTTGTATACTAAAATACACTTCAATCAGATGAATCCAATTATCCAATTTCTCAATATTTACCTCTCCATTGTACATCGAAAATTTAAATTTAATATCAAGCTTAAGCAAAGAAGTTTGTGGAGGAATTCTACCAAGTTCTTTTGGAGAATTTGGAGATGGTGGTGAAATGGTAGAAGAAGTGGAAGATGGAGGTGAAGCAGGTGGAGTGTCACCATTACCTTCATCACCTTTTGGAGGATTTGATCTTTCTCCTTGGAACATTGCATTCCATTCTTCAAATAAAACTTTCACCATTTTTGTCATATCATAAAAGAATTTTCTGAAAGTTTCCTCTTCTGAAGTAGGAATTCATCACTCTCCTCATGAGCCATACTTGGTGAATTTCTCCTTGAAACTTGAGGTGATTGAATTTTTCTCATTCTTAAAAGTTGAGAACTTGGCTTCACAAGTTGTCCTTCCCCTCTTGTGAGATTCAACCTTGTAAGCATCAAAAAACAAAACACTTGCAAACAAATCAAACCTTTGAAAACCTTTTCTCTGATACCAACTTGATCTGAAAATGATAAAGATTTGTGTATAAATATTGCAATTCTAAAATGTATGTGTCTTGGGAAATTGGATCAAGTTGCAAACACACAAAAATTATTCAGTTTTTACTTTAAATGAACAACAAAAACAGTTATAAAAAACCATATAAAGTAAGCACATAAAACAACAAAATGATAAAGGAGTTCACCCCTCTCTTGGGATACATCTCCTGTTCTAGATTCCAATGGATCATTTTCATTATATGCTCAAACCTATTAAAAAAATTCTTTAGAATTCTCTGAAGGAAAAATAGATGGCTCCAATGGCTCCAAAATTTCCAAAAACCCCCGTCTGGGCTCTTTCTGCACCAGGTTTGTCCAAAAATTAAAGAAAATACCCTTCTTGGAAGTTTTTCCCCAATACTTGTTGTCTCTTCTCTCCAAAACGTACCCAGAGTCTAGAAAAACTAGAACGTGCTCCAAAACCTATCTCTTCTTCCATTTTAGGCATGTGGCAAATTTGGTGCACAATTAGTGAAATTGGCTACTTATATCCGGAGGTATCGACCGCATGGGCCATGTGGCCATGAGCTGGGATAATTGCCTGCACCCGTCAACTAGCCCCCTCCATGACTCTTCACTCCTAGCAATATTTCTTAGTGTTGGTGTGTGTGACCATGTGTTGGGGCTTAGCCTTGACCCTTTTTCCTCCCAGAAAAAACCATAGTTCAAGTTTAAATATTAGTTTTCAATTATATGGCTAAGAACCAATTGGTAGGTGGATTGGTGGCCCGACCTATGCGAACACCTTTCCCTTTCCTGGAGGTCATGGGTTTGAATCCTACGGAGCCAAACCAAAATTTTATACAACAACATGGGGGTGCCACATGGAGGCCCCTAAGTGGGCCACATGGCACCCTATTATTGGGCACCAAAACCTGCCACATGTCAACGAATGGTTGGTCCACATCACCACCTATCCAGTCACCCTACCATGTCACCCTATCACTTCAATAGTCTACATCACCCTGCCACATCAGTTGTACTATTGTACAAACTGTATAGTCATCTACCACATCATCCTGTACGAACTGTACATACTACATAGTTGGCAAATTTTGCCTGTTTGGGAAAATGGACAAAATGACATATATTTTCCATACACACTCTATTTGAGCCCATTCAGGTTGTGTTGGGATTGTTAGGACGAGTTCTACACAATGAAACCATTTTCGAGTAATTTCAAACACTTTGATTTTTCAGCATTTTTTGATCCATTGGATCAATTAAACATGATGAAATTAAGTAAATACATATAATTAGAGGGAAAGGATAGATGTCTTTATTAATGAATTGAACACAAATACATGGAATGAATTCACATGATCCTTCACTGTTGACATCGCCTAGAACCATCATCTAGGTTCATCCTCCTAATCCACTCAAGGTAGCCTCTCCTCTATGATCCCAACTCAAGAAAAGTATGAGAAAGAGAAGGAGTGTCTTTATTAAAACAAGATAGGATTGAAAATTATATTGGAAAGAAGGGTTTCCAAGAAGGGAAATGGCCTTAAATGCTCGGGAATAGATTGATTCCATATTCAAACATTGTTTCAGTAACATAAATGTGCCTCATATATCCTTCACCTTAAGGCTCTATTTCTACTAAGAACTGATATTTGTTCTAGTTATGTATGGGAAATAAGAGGTTAATACCTAGAAAACTTGTAAACTCCTACCAAAAAGGAATATGTTGCACACATTTATATATTTTGGTGCATTTTGAAGGCATAGGCTTCTTGTCACTGGGAAACTAGTGTATTTACACTTGTTGCTAGATGAAAAGTAGTATATGTATTTCCAAAAGGTGTTTTTTTTAAGCGATTCAAGAATAATTTTAGCCTATAACTACTAGTGGATTATGGATCAACGAAAATGGATGCATCTTAAGTATATGGGGTGTAAAGAGAATTAGAGAGATGATCTAATAGATGCCCCCTAATGTGTGAGGTCAAAAGGGAATATGATGGCCAAAATAAATTACAAAATACAAGAGAAAGTTGTGGAGTGAGAAGAGGAAAATACAAATAGTGGACCAGAATGATACCTGCAACAAAAGTCAAGTATGATATAACACTCTTCCTAAGGCATGTTTCACGAGGATTTGAGGAATTTTTACATAAACTAATATTTTATCAATTTTAACAAATGAATTCAAAATGCTACTAATCACAAGTTGAAAATATACTTTGGTTGACCCAAACCAAAATAGATTTTCCTTACATTATGTAAATCCTAGAAGGTTGTAAGTTATACCAAGTTTCAATGTTATTTTAAATATTTAATATTCTATTATAATTTAGATATAATCTTGTTTAAATATTATTTTGTTAAGCCCTAATATTGGCTCATTACCACTTAATCGGGGCATACTAGATTAGTAATGTTATTTTATTTATGTCGGATTTATGCCATTAGTTGTAATTTAGATTAGTAATGTTATTTTATTTATGCCGGCTTTAGGCCATTAAACCTCCTAGTCTCCTATATATACCAAGGAGACATTTTCATTTTGAATCATCTTGGACTTGAACATTTAAGTGGGGTAAAAGGAGGTTGCCCCCTCGAAGAGACTTATTATCTGAAATTATCTCTTTTTCAAGGCGTTGAGTACTTTTTCTGAGGTTTTTCTATGCTATATTGATATTTGGTTCTTAACATATGGTATCAGAGCTCAAGGTCTTGGGGTTTCGGTGCTACATCTAAGACACCGTGGAATTTTCGCTACAACTTTTTTTCTACAACGTTTCAGAAGGAACCGCTTAAAGGGTTTTTAGTAGACGGATCAAGGTACGTTGGGTTAAAAATTGAGCTCCTGAGACCTTATACTTTCGGAGATACAGCCTGTACAAGATAGGGTTCTGGAATCATCCTGAAATGAGTCATTGCGGAATTTTCGCTATAAAATTGTTTCTGTAACGTTTCAGACCCTGAACTTCGGAGACCATTTAAATAAATTAGGACTACAGCTGTGGTAAAAAGTTCAGATTCTGGATCATCGTATATTTGTAGATACACCTTGTGTAAGACAGGGTATCTGACTAGTCCTATTGACTAGTCTCAAGAAGGTGTTCCAAGTAAAACAATCATAACGTCTTGCTAGTGTATCCAAATTGAGTGGGACTGGTTGCATTGGATCGTGGAAAGTCTGTAATATTTTGAGTATGAGTTTCAGAATTTTATATCAATTATTTTGGGCGGAGCATACTATACAAGTGAGATCTCCTGGAAAGGCCAAAAATCGGCAAGTTGTGGGGAAGTTACCGTAAATTCCACTTGGCACATCCAATTTTGATCAGACCTGTGGAATTACAGAAAAGAAATATCATAGAAATACATAAGGGAAAGCTTCATACCCATAAGGGCTGAAACTTGGGAGATACAATAGAACAAATATTGTCTAGCAGAACCACCTCAAAATCAAGGTTCAAAAGTGATACTCGGCCAACATGCCACCCAAAAAGG
>ML781260.1:479729-490828 GCA_009831015.1 Picea engelmannii
CTTGGACTTGAACATTTAAGTGGGGTAAAAGGAGGTTGCCCCCTCGAAGAGGCTTATTATCTGAAATTATCTCTTTTTCAAGGCGTTGAGTACTTTTTCTGAGGTTTTTCTATGCTATATTGATATTTGGTTCTTAACATATTTATTTGACATTTGCAATTTCCAATAATCATACTTAAAAAAACATTTAAAAGACATTTTGATTTATTAATACTAATCAATCAATTCATTAAAAATACTTGAAAGTCATTTCTCTTTTATTTGAATTTTGTGTTGGACAAGCTCATCAAACATAGAAACACACTCATTTCTTTTCTATTTATCTTCACATTCACATCAAACACTCTTTGCTCCCTCTATTTGCTTCATATGTCATTCTAGGAATTGCATTTCTCTCACATTCTCTTATATGGTTTTCTCCTCAAAAACATATTTTTTATTTAATATATATTAAATAATCATTCATCTTATGAAGAGAAAGCCATAAAGGAATGGAAAATTACCACGTGGATACATATATATATATAGATAGATGAGTTGGTTCATAGGATATCCCTATAAGAAGAAAATGATGAATAGGTAATTATCTAACCGATAAGTTTTATGGCTTGGCAATATTCCTCTAGCTGGATGTTGAAAATTTATTCTCCATAATCACATGATTAAAAATAGGCAGACATGTGATCGCAAAATTTTAATTTTGATCACCTAATTATGGTTTCACGTTGTATTTATTAATAGGTGATGATATGGTAAGTCAAGTAATTATAGTGAAGAATAATACTACTTTAATATTGTTGTAATGTATCATATTAATAATTTGGTATTATTATTATTATTTAATTTGATTGGATATAGTCATTATGTTATTTTATAAACCTAGTGTCTTATGGTTTTTTTTTTCCATAAGAAAAAAAAAATTATATTCATAGGAGAATATACATGTTGTAGTCTTTCATGACAAGCCTCTGTAGGCTTTCTTCGAGATCTATACTTCATATACATCTTTCTACTTCAAAAAAGGCCTATAAAGGATTTTTTCATAAAAATTCTACAAGTTGTTCAAACTGCCCAAAAACATCTACAACCTTACAAAAAGAAAAACTTTAGAGACGAAGTTCTATTGCTTCAATTTTTGTTCCTTCAAAGAACTCATCAAAATTGAAGGATCCTTTCTGCAGTTGTAGTGGTTCATTTGAGAGTTCATCTTCTTGTGAATTAGGTTCCCTCAGAATGTGCTCGAAGGAAAGACATTCAAATTCTATGAAAGTGAGCTTGATGTCTCTTATAAAAGTGGCTAACCTAGGGTTTTGAATATTATTGATACCCATTTCCCAATCTATCACCAACTTGGAATCGCTAAAACTTGTAGCTTTGACAAGTTTTTTTGTTTTGCAGTTTCCAGGAGGGTCCATAGTACTATAAGTTCTTCTCTGTTATTTGTTCCTCCCCTAGAACATATCTAATGTGAATATAATGGATCTGATTGATGAAAATAACCACCCCCACTCCGTAGGATGGAGGGTATCCTTGACTGGATCCATCAAGAAAGCCCCATGGGATGGTGTAATCAATGGGAGGTGGGATCACTATCCAGGATTTACTTTCCCTTATTTCTTCCTTGAACTCTTCTTCTGGACTAAGCAATATTTCCATGGAGACCTCTAGAAGCACAAACCTGTCTTTAAAAACAACATTATTTTTGGCCCACCAGATGTTTGAGATCATGATGCTGAGGAGACATGCATACACGTATATTGATCTATCTTGGATCTAAGATATGAAATTGTCTTCTATGGAGCCCTGGTTCCAATTAGCCTTAGCTTTTCGTTGTTCTTTTATTAACTACGCAACCTTCCCTGCTTAGGGACAAGAGATAAAAAGATGAGTAATAGTTTCTTTATTTTCTTTGCATAGAGGACATCTGTTGGGACCACACCATCTTCGTCAAAGATAGTTATCCCAAGTCAAATATTTGTTTTTCAGTATAATCCATAGTGTTAATTCACATCTAGGAGGATTTGTGTATTTTGAAAGGGTCTTCCACCACCATTTTGGGTGAATCACAAAGTTATCTTCTAGCTAGGATTTGTATCCTAATTTAACCATGTAGGAGTCCTTCAAAGGGTTTTTGACCAACATAGAGAGTCTTCAGAGTCTTTTTCAAGGGATATGAAATTTTCACATAAGAGGGAGATAAAGGAGTTCCATCTACGCTTTTCCAACCCAGTATCCCTCAATTATGGAGAAATCCAGTGTTTAGATAGCTTAGGAACCGAAGGTTTTTATCCTTGAGAAAAAGGAGTTAGAGAGGAGAGAGTTTGTAGTTGTTTTCGGCTCCCAACCACAGGTCTTCTCCAAGTCTTAACTTTTCTCTATTTCCAATATGCCATACTATCCAATTACCAACTAGGGGGAAGGATGCCATGAGATATTTCCAAATAATTGAGCCTTTGGTAGATTTCATAGGCTCTCGAAACCATTCCAAAATAGATAAGTTGGGAAAATATTTGGAGTTCATAAATATTACACATAGAGAGTTTTCTAGGTTTAGTCTCCATAGGTTTCTTCCTACCAGGACTCGAGAGAAAATACATATTTTCTTTAAACACCATCCACCCATATCTTTGGGTGCAACGATTGATTTCCAATTTGCCAGATGAGTGCCTTCAGAAGATTTTTGTCCCTCCCATAAAAAGTGAAAACTTATACGGTGAATATGATGTAAAAATCCTTTAGGAATTACATCTATAGAGTTTGATCATACATGAATTCTTTCTAATACTGATTTAATTAACACTAGCCTTCTGCATTTGGAAATGACTCTATTGACCCATATGGCTATTCGGGCCTCAACGTTTCTGCTTAACTAAGTCCAGTCTTATTTCCTATAATTTTCTGGTTTTAAGTTGAATCCCAGGTACTTGAGTCCTTTAGAGAGAGGTTTCCTTTAGGCAGGAAAGTTTATGGTGATGGAGGACTCTTCTTCTTTTGCACAATGATTAATAATTAGACAATATTTTTCCATATTTACTTTCATTCCCGTGGCACTACAAAAGAGGTTTAAAATATTTTTAAAGGAATCCAAATAAGTTGCACAATATGTCATCTACGAATAACAAATGTGTTACTGATCTGGATTCTGACACTGCAATTCCTCTGAGGAGGCAATTGGACCGGGCCTCCTTTATGAGTTTGCTTAGTTCTTTTGCAACAATTAGGAACAAAAAGGGAGAAAGGGGGAAGCCCTCACGGATACTTATGGAAACATTGAAAAAACGAGATGTGGCTCTATTGATAAGGATGGAAAAGGAAGTTCTTTGAATGCACCCCATAATTCAATTAATTTCTTTTAAGAACATTCCCATTTGGAGGAGGGTTAGATGTAGAAAGTTCCAATTGAATCGGTTATAGGATTTGGAAAGGTCCAATTTCAGGACCACTTCCTTAAGATTTCATTTTTTGACAGAGTGGAGAACTCATTGAGTGATAGGGATTTTATGAGAAGAACGAAATGAATATAGATTATTATCAAAATATGCTTAACACATAATAACAGATATACAGTAAAATTGGTTTCTATTCAATAAGGAAAAAGGTTGAAACTGTAAAATGCAACGGAAAACAAGCTAGCTAGAATGGTGGTGACTTATCTTTGAGAAGAGATGTGAGGGTTGTGCTCATTCACAAGAAGATCATTACAATGAGGCTCTGAACACCCTTTTTAAAATAAATAATAATTTCAAAAACCCTATAAAAACCTAACCTTAGGAGATGAAGCACCAAAACTCATGTGGGCTTCGTTTGGGTAAGTTTGTACATCAATTTCTTGGGGTCGTAATGTTTGCATATGATATTCATTTTAGGTGCACGATAG
The DNA here is from genome assembly GCA_009831015.1 of Picea engelmannii. Lineage (NCBI taxonomy): Eukaryota > Viridiplantae > Streptophyta > Pinopsida > Pinales > Pinaceae > Picea > Picea engelmannii. The sequence goes on from ML781260.1 coordinate 483,607, forward strand.
CCCGTTGAATTTTTTTATCTAAGGACTACACATGTTTTCGTCAGACTCTGACTCTTTCCATAGTCTAATTGTGGTGAGCCCTAAAAACGCTTTTTAGGGCCTCAAAACAACCCCAGAAGTCAGGGCCCTGAAAACTACGAAAAAACTACCAAACAAGAAAACTGCCAAAATGAGCCAGTTGGAATAGGTGGGAGGCAACTCAAATCCATATGGATCAATCCTCACCCCTTAGGAGGCAATTATATCCATTTCTTTGAGTGCCCCCATAAGATGAGGAAATTTCTATTGAATTTGGCCCCAGGTGAGTCATTTGCCTTAGTGCAGGAGTTGCCTTGCTTTGACAACTCCATAAAGATGGATCCTTTGCTGGCGAGTGAACTTAACCTGTTTGTCCACAATTTGATCATTGGATTCCTGTTGTATGCAGTCAAGGTTGAGATCTATTGGTGTCAGCTGCTATTCTACCTCTGAGGTGTCAAATAATGGTGGGAAATATCATTGAAGGAGATCCACATTGAACACTGGGTGTAGTCCAAGGAAAGGAGGAATGTTGAGAATAAAAGGATTATCACCCACATCCTTGGTGATGGTGTATGACCCATACCAGAGTAGACAAAGATTTTGATTGGGTCTTGTAAGGCGTTCTTTTTGCAAGTGAAACCAAACTTTGTCACCCACCTAAAACTTATGTGGCACTTGGTGTTGATCATGGCACTGCTTGTACTTGTCATTGGAGTTATGTAGGATATGATGAACCTGTTGGTAGATGTGTTGGATCCGGTCAATGAAATAGATGGATTTGTTAGCTTCAGTTGGAGTAGGAGATGAGTCGACCGAGGTGACCGCAAGGGGTAGTGCAAAATCTATGGGACCCAATGGTTGGAATACCAACCCCACTTGAAAGGGGTTGTGTTCGGTTGAGCTATGCATGGATCGATTGTAGCTATGTTTCATATAGGTAAGAATCTCAACCCATGTGCGAGGGTGCTTGGAATTACGCATGTGCAGGATATGCAAGATCATTCGATTTACAACCTTAGTTTGGCCATTTGTCTGGGGGTGGAAGGCCATGAATTTGGTGAGCTTGGTTTCTAGTAGTGACGAGAGGCTTGACCAGAATGTGCTGAAAAATTGGCTATCCCAATATGAGACAATGGTTTTTGGGATTCCAAAATGTACCCAGACTCATTCAAAGAAGAGCTTGGCAATGGCCTCTACTGTGATGATCTTCTTGCAAGCGACCAAAATTGCCATCTTAGAAAAGCGATCAAAAAGCACAAAAACACAGTCATTTCCCCGCTTGGTGTATGGGAGGCCCAACATGTAGTACATTGATATGGATTTCCATGGCCCATAAAGAGTAGGAAGAGGGGTGTACATGCCTTGTTTCTTAATGGTCGGTTTAACAATAGCGTAGGCAGTGTAGAATCTAATATACTTGGTGACCTCCTGTCGAAGTTTCAACAAGTAGAAATGTTTATGCAACATTTACACTATATTTTCGATGCCAAAGTGTCCTGCCACCCAACTGTAGTGGAATTCCTAGATCATCTTTGCTCTCTCTCTTGATGGAATGCAGATATGGCCCAAGTAACACAACAACCCATCTTAAAGATGTAAATTAGTGAAAACTGCATTTGTGCCCAACATTTGATAGGTTGTGGCGAAGTCCGAGTCTGTCTCATAGATTTGGGGCCATCCAAACATCTCATGGACACACGAGTCTAGCACTGTGGTGAGTGTTGCGAATGGCAGTCTGCTGAGGCAATCAATGACGCGGTTGGTGCTTCATATTTTATACTTGATGTTGAGGTGGAATTGATGCAAGTATGTGGACCACTTATGATGGTGGTCATTCTTCAATTTTCCTTGTGTCTTCATGAACAATAGTGGCTTATGATCAGTGCGGATGAATGTCTCCTTCCCAAGAATGTAATGTATCCATTGGCAGTAAGCTTGCACAATGGAGTACATTTATTTTTCGTAAGTAGTTTACTTACAGACATCATATGACAGTGTCTCACTATGATATGCCACAGGGTGGTTGTGTTGAGTGAGAACAACGCCCACAACATACTCGGAAGCATATGTCTTGATCTCAAAGGGATGTTGTAGGTTCGGTAGTGAAAGTACCGGGGTTGAGAACAAGCGTTGCTTCAAATCATCAAATGCTTATTGTTGGGACCGACCCCACACAAATTTCTCCTTACCACCACCTTGGGTTACTTGGTTGAGGGCCCATGCAATATGGGAGAATCCCAACACGAACCTACGGTAGAAATTGGTAAGTCCCAAGAAGCTCTGAAGATTAGTGAGTGAGGTTGAGGCTGGCCAATCATGTATGACTTGTATCTTGGCTGGATCCACATGTATGCCATTCTAATCAATGATGTAGCCGAGGTAATGGACCCTGTCCATGTCGAAGGAGAATTTTTACAAGTTGGTGTATAACTTGTGTTGCCATAGGGTGTGTAGAACCTGTTGAATATGCTGCAAGTGTTTTTCCCAAGTCTTGTTGTAAATGAGAATGTCATCCAGAACACCACTTAAAAAGTATTGGTGAATGGTCACAGGATATCGTCCATCATCCTCATAAAAGTGCCTCGAGAATTTTTCAAACCAAAGGGAATGACCAAAAATTCAAAAAAACCTTCCTTTGAATTGAAGGCAGTCTTCCATACATCTGTCTATTCTATCGAGACTTGGTGATAGCCAGAATTTAGATCAATCTTACTGAAGTATTTGGGCCCTGTGAGCTAATCAAGGAGGTCATCGATTCGGGGAATCAGGTATGGGTTTCTGACTGTGATTTTATTCCGGTTGCGGTACTCAATGCAGAGTCGCCAAGTTCCATATTTCTTCTGTACCAACACGATTGGGCTCCTGCAAGGTGATGAGATGGGACATATGTGCCCCTTATAGAGTAGTTCTTAGAGTTACCACTTGATCTCCTCATTATCTAACATAGAGCAGTGGTAGATTGACCCATTGGGAAGCAGTGGGTCAAGGGTCAGATAAAGGGGGTGCTTGATCTGACAGTGTAGAGGTACCTCGGTAGGTGAGGAGAAGATATTCGAGTATTCTTCCACGACCTTATCCACTTGCTTCTGTTATGTAGAGAGGTCGACCATGGAGACCCTGGATGTGGCTGCGATCTTTCGCTCATTATGAGAGTGAATCACGAAGAAGAAAAAATTCCCCGTATAAGAGATGACCTTCCCACATTGCTTGACAAAGATCAAGGAAATAGCACTAGCTGGCACTGTCTCGGGTATCCTGTACAATTTCTTGTTCAAAGTAATAATAACACTACAAGGCCTAGACTCATATACAACATGGCATTTCCATAAATATGGTTGGCCCAAAATAACATTACAAACTTCGAGAGGGGAAACATCACACAATACCCTGTCTTTGAAGGGATTGATGTCATATGATAGGCAACATTGTTGGCTAACATAGATATCGCTTCATTTCCAGAGCCATCCAATGGTGTAGGGATGTGGGTGTTGCATTGTCGACAGAGTGAGTCGCTTGACAACCTTTATTGATATGCGGTTCTTCTCGCTACCTCTATCAACGATGAAATGCAGTGAGGTACCCTTCATCCACGTCTATGAATGAAAAATTCTCTTTCCTTCCTCTAGCTCTTCTGGTTCACTGGGATGGAGCTTGGTGGTAGGAATGGTAGCACTGGGTTCGGCTTCAATGATCCATCTGCCCCTTTCTGGTTTTGACTCAGAGTCAGAACCCACATCTAATTCAGAGGATTTCACCTTAGCCACTAACGACTTCTTTGACCGACAATCAACAGTGTTATGACATGGGATCTTATGGAAGTTACACCACTTCCTGTTATCTTTATTTGTCCTTCCAGTGTCCTTCTTTGCATGAATCTTGGATTGGTTGTCCTGAGGTAGTCCATATTTTCTATGTATTTTTTTCTACGGGTTGGGGTCGCCCTTTCCTGGCTTTTTCTGTGAGGGGTTCCGAGGCCCAAATTACTGCGTCTTTTTTTTGAGCTTCTGCTCGATTTTCACGGCATATAGGTAGGCCATGCCCAAGGATGAGATGTAAAGAAACTCAATTTCGTCTTGGATGTATCTATGCAGACCACAATGATAATTGAGCACCATATTTCGCTCATAATATTTGATACCCATCTTGGTGCACAAGGTATGGAACATATTCGTGAACTTGGTCACTGCTTGGTCTCTTTCCTGCTGCAGTGTGGTCCATCTTGTGTACATGTCATCATAACTTCCAAAAGAGTAGTATTGATCCTTAATAACATCCCTGAAGGACTGCCAAGTGACCGTGACTGTAAATAATGAGGGTTCCTCTGTTTCCTTTTTCTCACAGAAAGTTTCCCACCAATCTTTGACATGGGGAATGACTTTGAGGAGTGCAAAAGTAATATTTTCTCTATTCAAAAAGTTATGGACAGAGAAATACCCTTCTAGCAGTTTCAACCATTTGTCTACAACATCGATGTCTATCTGACCTTGAAATATAGGAATATCAAAGTTGTTTTTTACCTTGAAGGGAGCAGTGCCTCCGTTTGAGGAAGATGTGTCGCTTGTTGGTAGCCACCGAAGGATTTTCGCAAAACTATCCATCATCTCATTCCTCTGTTACATGAGGGCTTCCTCAAGAAACATTTTGAAGGGATATCATATCCCATCGTATTTCTTTTCTCCTATAATGAGAGGTCACTTGGGCATGCGAGAATTGTTGTCCTCAAGAGAAACAAGCTTGAGACCCAATTCTTTGTACCCTAACCTCGTTGGGGACATGCATTAAGAATGACAAGGAGCAGAACAATTTGATACCACTAATCCATATTTTATTAGTAGAACGAAATGAATACATAACTTTATCAAAATATGCTTAACAAAGAATAACATATATACAGTAAAATTGGTTTCTATTCGATAAGGAAATAAGCTGAAACTATAAAATGTAGCGAAAAACAAGCTTGCTAGAATGGTGGCGGGTTATCCCTGAGAAGAGATGTGACGACTGTGCTCATTTGCAAGAAGATCATTAAAATGAGGCTCTAAAGGCCCTTTTTAAAATAAAAAAGAATTTCAAAAAATCTATACATCCAAAAACCTAACCCTAGGATATGAAGCGCCAAAAGTCATGTGGGCCCCGTTTGGGTAACTTAGTACATCAACTTCTTGTGGTCATAACTTTTTCATACGATCTTTGTTTTAGGCACATGATAGCCCGTTGGAAAGGTCTATCCGAGAAATACACATATTTCCATCAGGCTCTAGCTGTGCCTACTATTTGACTATATAAATCCCTAAAAACGTTGTTTAGGGCCTGAAAACGGTCCCCGAAGTCAGGGACCCCAAAACTAGGAAAAAACTGCAAAACTGGAAAACTTCCAAAGTGAGCCAGTTGGAACAGGTGGGAGGCCACCGAAATCCATATGGATCATTGAGTGATGGAAAACATGTCATGAGTCTATATATTATGTAGGAATCCAAATTTTTCTTCCCTTATGAAAGAACTTAGCATTGGTCTCAATACTCTAGAGATAATCTTAGAGATTAATTTGTAGATAACATTGTGGCATGCAATCGGTTTATAATCCTCAAAGGAGGAAGGGGATTATTTTTTTGGGATAAGGTAGAGGAAGGTGGAATTGAGAGGTATGTGTATTCTTCCTTCTTTTTGTCATTCTCTTACCACCAGTAAAATATTTTTCTTCAAGTGGTCATAGAATGCCTTAACGAATTCCACCATGGCACCATTTGGGCTTGGGATTTTTTCATTTTTCATGGGAAAAATGTTTCCCTTAGTTCTGGTTCTGTAACCTCTTCCTCGAGGGATAAATTAATTTCTTCAAAAAACACAGTAGGGAATTTTCCCATTACCTCCATTATTTCTTGGATGGGGCGTCTAGGAGGGATGAAAAATGATTACTGAATATGTTTACTCCAAGTTTTGCTTTTTCCTGAAAAGATACTGCCACATTGTTTTCTCCATCCTTGATTTCCCATATTGTGTTGAGGTTTCTTCAATAGTTTGTGAACTAATGAAAATACGTGGCATTATTATCTCCTTATTTTATCTAAAGAGCCGCTCTTAATGCATAATTATTGTTCTTTTGTCTTGAGCAACTTGGCTCATTTGTCCTCCAATTCTCTTAATTCTATTAACTTTGCATTGGAAACGAGGCTCTCCTATATATTTCTAAGGGCCTTGACAAGGCTTTCTTCATTGTCTCGAACGAAATGAAGCCTCTTGAACTTCCAAATAGGAAGCCATTTTCTTATGGCACTTTTCAAAGTATTAATATTTTCAACAAACTATGTCATGAGAGGTATAGGGTTCATAGGGGAAAGCTTGACCCAAGAGGAGAGAAGAAGATTATTGAATTCTTCCTCTTCCATCTAGGACTGTTAGAATTTAAGAGGGGATGGAGGGGACTCAAATCCTGAATACCAATATAAGGAGTTAGGGAAATGATCTGAAATACCTCCCACCTCTACCCTTGATCTAAAATTTGAGCTGAGATTCAGGAGGGCTTTGGAGACTAAAAAGAGATCCAATGTTTTTGCAACCTCCTCATCACCAGTTTTGAAATTTCTCCAAGTGGGGGAGAGATTCACATGTTCAATATCCACCAATTTGGCCTTTCCTAAAAAATATAGGAAAACATTGCTTTACTTGTCTGCCCTGGGGTGCACTCCCCAAACCTCCCAAAATGAAAGGGTAAAATTCAAATCCCTCCCTACCACCAAAAGAGGGTCATGAAAAACTCATGTAGAAACCAATCCTCACAAAAGGAGGTCCTATCAGAGTAGGGACCATAAATATTGACCAATAAGAAGGATAAATCACTATTCTTATGTTTTAAATTGATTAAAATTGTAGAGCATACGACAGAGGAGGAGAGAGCCTGAAAATTAGGGCTCCATCTGGTAAGAAGACCTTCCCAGAGACATGAAACATCAATTGTGTTGAAGGAATTGTTAACCCCATTTTGTGGATAACTAAGGAGATTGTGTCTCTGTTAAGCCCTAATATTGGCTTATTACCCCTTAATTGGGGCATATTAGATAAGTAATGCTATTTTATTTATGTCGGCTTTAGGCCATTAGTTGTAATTTAGATTAGTAATGTTATTTTAATTATGTCGTCTTTAAGCCATTATTTGTAATTATACCTCCTAGTCTCCTATATATACCAAGGAGACATTTTCATT
>ML781260.1:512751-537683 GCA_009831015.1 Picea engelmannii
ATGATACAGTCCTTTGAATTTCTCCATTTCTTTTCTAGTCTTTACTATTTATTCTTCTAGGGCTTCACACCTGAGTTTCTTCTCTGACAGTTGTTGTTTCAGTATGTCTTCTATCTTCTTTGCCTCTTCTAATTCCACTTTCAACAGAGCAAAATATTCATCAGGTTTTTTTACTATCTTTTTCAAACTGTGTTAACAATTGTTTTAGATTTCTGTTTTTAGATCTGAGTCTGTCAATTTCTTCCAGTGCACTGATTAGTTCTCCTTCCAAATCCACCACAAGTTCTTCCTCATTATCATCACTTCGTATGATTTTATTATCATGATCCTCTTTGGCCATAAGTATGAAGTCATTTGCCTTATCTTCACAGGATGAGTCACTATTGGTGTCTTCTGAGGAATTGCCATTATTTGCAACCAAACTTTTCTTCTTATTATATTTCTTGTACTTGTACTTCTTTTCATCATCAGAGTTCTGGTCCTTTTCCTGATGGAGACACTTAGAAGCAAAATGACCTATCTTACCACAATTAAATCATTTGAAGGGAAACTTCCCTTGATATTTTCCTGATCCTTTCTTTAACCTTCTCACAAATTTTGCCTCAATATCATCTAATTCTGAATAAGTATTCTTGTTTGCTTTAAAATATGCTTCTCTAGTACTGAATTTATCTTTGTTAATTCTCATTTCATATGCAGTTAGAGTTCCTAGAAGTTGATCAATGGACAGAGTTTTAAGATCATTTAATTCTTCTATTGCAGAGACTTTTGGATTAAATTTATCAGGCAGAGATCTTAAAATCTTCTGAACTAAGAGTGAGTCATCAAAATTCTCACCAATACCCTTCATGGCATTTACAAGTTTTTCAACTCTTAAAAAATACTTGCTAATTGTTTCATCTTCATTCATCTTCAGTTGTTCAAATTTCAATCTATATGTTTGAAGTTTGGCATCTTTTACTTTCTCATTCCCTTCATAACTGTTAACAAGTTTATCCCACATTGCTTTGGCAGTATCAAGATGCATCACCTTTACAAACTCAGCTTCAGCAAGTCCATTCAAGATAGCATGCATCCCCTTAGCATTAAAGATAAATTCTAACTTATCATCCTTGGAGGCTAGCACAACAGGCTTTGTATAACCAGTCTCTATTACATCCCAAACATTAGCACCCAAGGCCATTAAGTATGTTCTCATTCTAATCTTCCAGAAGGCAAATTTTTTTCGATCAAATAGAGGGGACTTAGAGGCTGAAGTCCCTTCATGACTTGTCATGTTTAAGCTTACAGATCTACCTTTAAATAAAAGGAACCTGCTCTGATACCAATTGTTGAAATTATTGATACAACTGAGAGGGGGGGGGTGAGTCAGTTGTCTTTGAGCTTAAACAATTTTTAGTCTATTAATAAATTCTTAATCTTTCTTCAAGTGATAATCAACATTATATAGCATATGGACACTAAAAGTAAAAAAAGATAAGTCACACAAAAGATATACACAGAGACAGATTTTCACGAGGAAACCCATAAAGGGAGAAAACCTCTTCTTCTTCGAAATGATAGGTAGTCTTTTAAGTTCTGTACATCATCTTTAATTGAGCACCAACTCAATGTGAGGCTTCTATCTCTGTTTTACAAGCTGCAACTTGTTTGAGAGCACCAACTCTTTGGTTTCTCTAGCACCCACTAGAAGGAAGCACCAACTCCCTGAATATTCCAACACCAACTAGATGGAACCACCAAATTCCTGAATGTTCCAGCACCAACTGGATGGAAGCACCAACTTCCAGTTACACAGGCTCCAACCTGTATAACAGAGAACACTTGTTCTCCCTTACACCACTCTGCCACCCTGGTTTCTCTGGCTGCAACCAGATGGAAGCTACAACTTCCTGTGTTCAAGATTCCACTTGAACCTCTGAGGACAACTGTCCTCCCAAGCACCTCCCAACCTCCCTAGAATAATAATGGCTAAATAAACATTCAACTTTACAGATAAATCGGTTCTTACCAATCTTTCTTTGTTCTGTAAATCTAATCTTCTGCACACTGTTCTGCTACTCTTCTCTTCCTCTGTCTGTTCAGTAGGTATGCTCTGCATCAACTCGTGCTCTCATTCTTCTCTTCTTCAAATCGTTCTGTTATTCTGCTCTGCATTTCATCTCACAATTCACATATGCTCAATCTCCTCCTGCGCATCCTCTTCTTCTCTATTCTTACAGTTTCATTATTTTTCGCTTACAGAATGACCAACCTGACACAGTCTGTTTCATCTTCTTTTATACACACGAACATGACGGTTCAACTTCCCAACTCCTTAGGCAAAATGACGACAACTGTCTAAGAAACTGAAACGCCAACTGATTGGCAATCATGAGTCCATTTCACTAACAGATTTTTAACTGAAAAGTTAATCTGTGAGAAAGAACTGTAACCCTCCGATCACATTCAAGTTTATCCGCACCATTGGATGAACTTTATAAATCTTCCCTTTAAATTGGATTTTGGCATTCCTTGCTATCATAGTTTTTGTCACTTACAAATATCGATCCCCGAAACTTCGTGAAGAGGTCAGATCAACGGTCCAGATCATTTCTTGATCTGATGGTTTAGATCCAATCGAGATTTGACACATCGCGATTTCGACATTCTTGGCATTCAGAGTTTTTTTCACTTACAAATCTCGATCCCTGAAACTTCGTGAAGAAGTCAGATCAACGGTCCAAATTAAGTCGGGATTTCACTCATCGTGATATCGGGATTCCTGATGTTAAAAAAAATTGACATCTCCAACTCTCGATCCCCAAAATTCCGACATGGAGTTAGATCAACGGTCCAGATATGAGCTTGATCTGACGGTTCAGATTAAGTCGGGATTTCCGTCATCGCGAAATCGAGATTCCTGATGTTAAGAAACTTTGACATCTCCAACTCTCGATCCTCGAAACTCCGACAAGGTGTCCATCTGTTGACGTCACACATGGATTGACATGTGTTGAATACTGCCACGTGTCACTCTGATTTGTGACTTACATGTGCCTGAAATGTTGAATCAGTCTGACACTTGTCATTCCCTGATTGTGCCATGTGTTCCTAGCTGACGTGGTCTGCTGACATGAGTCGGGTCGACGGTTTAGATGTGATCTTGATTCGACGACTCAGATTACGCCAGGACTTTTCATATCGAGAAATCGAGATTCCTGTTGCATTGTTTCTTAGACATTTCCAACACGCGATATTCGAAACTCCGATCAACGATTTAGATGTGATCTTGATTTGACGGATCAGATGAAGTCGCGATTTTGCCTATTGCGATTACGCCCATTTCTCCTTGCACTTTAAAGAATGTGCATGTTCTTCTTGATCCAATGATGGTCGGGTCCTGCACTTGGATCTAACGTCTGAGATCTGTCCTCCTTTTCAGTGCGCTCTTCTTGTCTTCATTCAGATCTGACGACCATCAAGAATTCAGAAAGAGATCCAACAAACACAGTTGATGCTCTTCCCCGATTATCACTGCTCCGCTGATCATCACTGTTGTACTCAAGCCATCACCACTACTGTACTTGCCATCAATGACAAGTATACGTTGTCTGTAAATATGCTAACAATCCTCTGTACATTCTTCCTGTACTCATGCCATTCGCTGTCTGTTACATATTTGCCAACATATCCCTCCTTCTCGTTCTGTTTGGATGACCCTTCTCCATCATGCATAGTGAGTGCATGTGCTTTGGGATCTTTCATGAGACCCATCTGTATGAGTTTTCTCTTCTCTTATGTAAGAGACTCAATGAACTGATCCAATGTAGGCATTTTCCAATTTGTTCCAAAAAGACATTTGTGAGAATGGAAATTGGAGACATATGCAACGTATTCAGGTCCTAGCTTGGCCAAGATTGTTAGAATAAGTTGTTGTTCTTGTGTAGACTTATCAATACCACATTCACCCAAGCTCAATAGAAAAGATTTAAATTTAGTAAATAAATCTTGTATATTATCAAAACTTTTAGGGTCTAAGGTATTCAACTCTACCTCAAGCATATGACCTCGCATCTCATCCCGCTTTCCAAAGAGTCCTTCCAAGGTGGTCCAGATCTCGTTTGGAGTCTTTCATGCAGCAACATGAAACCATAAATCAGTGGAGATTAACTCAAGAATTAGTTCTGTGGTCTCATCCTTACGGTTTTCCCATCTCATCTTCTCAATCACTGATGTAGGTTCTGTTTCTGTTGCCATCGTCAAATTATACAGTCCTTTCCTTCTGAGTTGGAATTCTACCTTGCGATTCCAATCAAAATAATTGTATAGTGTGAGGATTACCACCAAGTTTGACACTATAATAGTTGTCATATCCATCTCTCCCACTGTTTCTAATAACCCCTAAAAATTTACTCTCAATCTGCAAGTGAAAAATTAAGAAATCACGACACAAAGGGCACTTTAAGTGAAAATTTGTATCAATTTCAAGAGATGATATTGCAACTTACTTTCTAAGCAAACAGTGAGGAAGCTTGCCAAACAGTTGAAAACCCATTTCCAAAATGGGTCAATTTACTTTCATTGGGGGTCGTTTCCTAAAAAACTTAATATTTTGGGAGCAATCACTGCTGAAAGGTATGGACATGAATTCATATCATTTTCAGGAGGCTATCTTGCGGCTTACTTTCTGACCAAACCGTGAAGAATCTCGCCAAATGGTTGAAAACCCACTTCGAAAATGGGTCGATTTACTTTCTTGTTGGGCCGTTTCCACAAAAACGTAATATTTTGAGAGGAATAATTGTTGAAAGGTACGACCACGGATTTAGCTCATCGAAACCCCAATTTTCCTTATTCTTTGGCTTTTCTAGCTTGCTCCAAGCACCATAGCTCGGATACCATGTTAGTGTTTCATGGAAACCTGCACAAGAGATCTAGCTAAAGCAATTACAAAAAAATCTTATCAAGAAAGGAAGAGATATTCAATATGGAAGAATGAGAAAATATATTCACACAACTCCAATGAGTTGATGATTGAAACATAGATCATGATCAATATCATACAATGAATGAGTGGAATACACTCATATATAGGGTAAAACATTCCATAATTAAGAAAAAAAATCAAGTAGTTAGCTTTCTTTAGGAATGCATGCATGCATAATAGTGATGGTAAAAATAGAAAGTCTAAAATAGAACTAGTCAGTTAACTCCCATTGAACTAGTGTGTCGAAAATAGAAATATCTCCAACAGTCTCATCATGACCCATCCTTATCATTTCCACTAGGTGTTTGTGAGTGAAATTTCCATCATCTGGTCACCACACCATGGTAGTGACCTTCAATATCTCCTTATGCTATTATGAAAAAAAATATAAAGAAGGAAAGATAAAAGACAATTGATGGGCTTGGAATAAGTGCATTGCGGACAAAGGTACCACACAATATCTACAAAGGAACCCATGAATGAGATACTACGACCCCTTGTCTGTCATGAACCCTATGCCCATTGAGTCCTCACCCCATATATCTCATAAACTTTACATGCCTTAGAGAGGGACCTACTGGAATCTCTCCTTGACCTAGGGAAAGAACTACCAAATAGGACACCTTGTCAACCTTCCCATACTTAAGCTTGACAAGTTGCATAGTGTCTTTGAGTTTTTAATTGTTTGATATAATGATCTTTGATGCACATGCTTAGATGGCTTATTTATTGATTGGATCCACTTATAATGATGTTATGAATTGATATCCGTGGAGGTCATGTTCATTTGTCTTTGCAGGACCTAATTTGTGGGAAAATTTGGGAGAACAAGCCTCGATTGGGCTTCCATGGGGATATAAGTCCACAGGTTGGATGCTAGAGGACCACATGCCGGATGAGAGAGATCAAACTTGGATGACCTTGATGATGACTTGGACGACCTATCCAACCCCTTACTTGCCAAATGATTTTCCCATGAGGGGAAAAATGTTCCACTTTTGAGCTTGATGTCATGATCATGGGGGGATAGGGCATGGTGGTGAGATGCCACTCTTTGACATATGTAAGGTTGAGGAGGAGAAGAGTATTCACCATGATATGACTACCTAGATGCTTGACACAAGGCCTTTGGAGGCCCATCCATGCTTCTCCAACACCAACAACTTCCTCAAAGGGGAAAAATGTCCCCTAAAGGGGTGACCTCCTCCTAAATTAGGGTTTAATTTTTGAAAAAAGTGAAAATTTAAGTGAATTGTTTAATATTACTTTGTTAAGGGGGTAATATTAGGGTTGTTGACCCCTAATATTGTGTTTTAGTCCTTATTTTGTGAACAAACTATGTTAGATACTTTTAGTATAAATAGAGATCATATGATCTCAATTGAAACATAACTCTCCCTCTTGTGAGAGACTTGGTCTGAAATTTTCATCCCTCTTGGCTCTTTTATCTCTTGTGCACTTGTTGTATGGCTATGTTTATGAATGGTTGATGGAGGAAGGTCTAGCGCCAGCTTTGAATGATGCTTTCTAACTCTTGTGGTGATTTATCTTGACATTTCTCTTGATCTTGGTATGGTTTTCTACTATAATGATATCATTTTTCAAGATCAGGTATTGTTATGGTAGGAGCTATGTGGGAAGGATAAGGGAATACATCCCCGCCATATCCTTCATCATTTTATTTTCTTCATCTCATTGATTAAGGGTTTGCTAAGAGAAGTATAAGGGAATACACCCTCTTAGCTTAAACCCTAGCTTACAACAACTTTCCTTGGGGAGTAAGAGGGATTACACACCCAAGGATGTAGCTTCTCTAAGCTCCTTGTGACTCCATTAACCCAATAGTTAAGACACTAGTCATTGATTTGTTGCATTGGAGAAATACAATATTGCATTGGGAAACATGATTTTCAGTCATTTTTACTTCTTGCAAAGTGGATTGTTTTCCTTGTGCCTTGGGAACCTTAGAGCCACTAGGGCAGCCCCATATAGGGGGTACTTATTTATTCTATTAAAAAATTTCATCTTCATCTATTAGGGTTGCAGAAACCCTAACTTACTTTCTTGAATAACTCTCTTATCAACCATTGGATTTTTCTCAAAGTTTGCACACCTGTTCTCCTTGGTCCAATGTAATTTTTGGAAAATTTTGAGGAGATTTCAGTGGCTGATTTTCTTTCTATAAAACATTGAATGTTATATCCATAAGACTGATATAATTTTCTGTATACAAGTGTTTACAACAACCTTATCTTTTATGCTAAGATTATTGGTTTTTCATCTTAAGTTTAGCTAGTCATTTTTAGTTTTCTCTCTTGCATTTTCTACTTGATATTTGGCATTTATTGAGCATATTATAGTACATTTTTCTTGATGATATATAATATTATCTATTTCTGCAAATTAGGGACAAAATTATTAACTTGTTGATCCAACTAACATATACTATTGCAAAGTGTCTTTTCTTGTGTCTCGGGAAGGTACAATCATCCGGAGAAGTGTTATACATGTGGGGAAACAATTACTTGAGTTACAAGGCATATATTTCAACATTTCACTCCACTTAGACTTTATATATAGGGGCTTCATTTCAATACATATTCATCTCCATCTCAATCCCCCTAGCATTATAGGGATCACCTCACTAGAGTTCCCTAGTCACCCTTGAAGTGTGGGACCTACATCGAGGTGATTGTTGAGAAAAATATATGCAAGTATCTTACTCAAGCATTTTCATATTCTTCTTGGCGAAATAAAAATAGATGGGAATGTCACCCTATGTTTATAGCCGTCAAAAATAATTTCCTAGCTCACAAGTATTGATTGCAAGTGATTAGGCTAGTCTTTTTATAAGTAAAATCTTGCTGGAAAATTCATTATTAATATGATTTTCTGAATATAATAGTTTCTGAAATAGATGTAGAAACATAAGTAAGGACACCAAGATGATAGTCAAGACAGATGAGACATAAAAAAATCATTTATTTCATTCCAATTCATCAAAGAGTCATTCTCTTTACAAAATTTTGTGAAGAAGTTTTGGACCAAAGTCAAACTTAGACATCCACGATGAAACATACAAAAGGACCTCTGACAGAAAATAAAAAATGAACTCTAAAAGCTGGATCAACTTTCCACAGATTGTTTCCCACTCGACTCTGGACAATAGCCTTTGTCAGTCATGAAAACTAATTCACAAACATACAACTCTACACAAACTATCAAAGATAGATCAACACCTATGAAAAATAAGTGTCTAAATGATGTAATTCAGCCCTGAATATTTTTGTCTACAATAAGACCCTTCTATCATAAAAAAGAATTAGGCTTGTGATCAATTAAGGAATGAATTAAAACTGAACTATCTCAACACAAAATGAAAGAGAAAACCTTAGTATGCTTCTCCTTTTATGCCTCCTCTTGTTCGTCCATTTCCTTTTTACTTTAATCAATTTAGAATTGGTTGAAGTAGTTGAACCACCTCATTAATTAAGTTAATTAAAAACTCAACCAACTTTTTAGTTAGGGAGAAAATTAATAATCATAACAAAAGTTATCAATAAATAATAACTAGTTAATTAAGCAAAACACCCCTCCTTTTGACTCCCATCATCACATTCATATTTGACAATTTATCTCATTGATATTTGATATTATTTCCAAAATATATTACCAATATATCCAAAAGCATGTTGTCCGAAAATCTAAAGTCAACTGTTCTCAACAATAAATAGATAAATAAAATTTAAAATCCATATTTTCCAATGTGTGAAGCAATCTTTCCCTTGTTGTTGTCATCACCTTTTAATTCCTCTGAATTTGCTTTAAGCTGTGCGGAGCCTTTAGGTCTCATCTCGCTCATCATATGAGAGCAATCGCCCCTGCAATGCATGTGGAAGGACACAAATTTATCATAATCATTTGAAGGTGAGGAAGGGGTAGAACTGGGTTTCCCTTTGACAAGGGCATGGTGGGCCTCGAGTTTCATCCTTTTGTTTGAAGATCTCATTCCTGTATGCATAATGGATTAGAAAATAGTCCCTTTAACAACCATACATGACAACTCTTTAAATATATGAAGTAGATTTTGTCTTAGCAACATATCAGACTCATGCAATCCAATCCATACAAATTGTTTAACTATTGTCA
This sequence comes from Picea engelmannii, assembly GCA_009831015.1. Lineage (NCBI taxonomy): Eukaryota > Viridiplantae > Streptophyta > Pinopsida > Pinales > Pinaceae > Picea > Picea engelmannii. Next base: position 521,870 of record ML781260.1, read on the forward strand.
ATGAGCAGGGGGGGTGAACAAAAGGTCCTAGGATATGCGAGGGGTTTGTATTGAGCAAAAAATGATAAAATGAGGGGAAAAAATACATGGTTACTTCTCACAGACAACCCACAATCAATGACAATGTAAACCAAGGAACATGCCGCTGTAATCCATCCAAGAAACTATGATTTCAAACTGTTACAATACAAAATTCTCTTATTCGTAATTAAATCTTAGGAACATAGATTGAAAAATGGATATGGGAAGGAGAGGGGATTGTAATTAGAGAAAGGTGAAATAATGGTAGGGAGGAGAGCAGATATTGTTCATAAAATTAATTAAGTAATCCAAAATCATTCTATGTCAATACAAAAGGTCCAACATGAACCAAATAATCACTATGTTCAATTTAACAACCACTATGTATAACTCAATCAATTTTGTGTATTATTTGCTCATTGTTCGCAATTTAACCATTAACACGGTGTCATCAAAACAAACAATATTTCTTCCACAACAATCTGTAAGAGTTTTGTTTCTTCTCAATTGTTCCAGTTAATATTTAAAACAATTTCTAAATGAACACACAATCACTTGTTCCAATCTGTTCCATCAAAACAACAACCCCTATCCATGAATCATTTCTTCAAATCAAACATAGATACTAAAATCACACCCGATTCCATTCGTCAAGTTCATTTAATAATTAAATTGTAATGAGATCATATTGTCACATAATCTGTGTCCATTTCTGAAACAATGCATGATATCCATCATCCATACATAGTGGACAGTCAAAACACAATCCTCAATCTATCCTGACTTCCCATTTAAATGCACAACAATCAACCTTTCAATTTATACGATGCTATAGAATACATAGATAATTCAACCAACACAAGAGCATCCTTGTGACCGCACATGTTTAATTAATCTTGATATAAACATCAATGATGCTGAGCTATCAATCTAATAAAGGGAGACAATGACAATATGCCCAATCCCATTTCTCAAATCGATCAAATTGCAACAAAACATATTGTTTAAAAACCCGTGACCATCTCTGATGGTGCGATCAAGTAATATCCAAAGCATATATAGTGGATATCCATGCCACAACTATCATGATTGAAATACTCTCGTTTGGTAATTTAAACACATAGTCACAACAATCATTAATTCAACCTAACATATTGTAGGAAGGACACACCTATCCATGCATCATGCACCAAGCATTGCTGTGAATTAATCAATCTAAAACTAATGTTGGGTTAACCATTGAATAATCACAATGTAAAAGATAACGACTATATATCCAATCCCATTTCCCCAATCAACCAATTAATCAAAACATTGTCGACATAATAAACATAAATGAACAACCGATAGAACATTGTCAATGATGCACCACCAACTCATAACAATCAACAACATACCTGACCAGACAAAATGGTTCCCTCTATCGAAAACCGAGCTTGAGAATTCAAGTCTTTACTCTGTGGACGAACATAGGGAGACTAGAGTCACCCCCCCCCCACAACATCAAGTGAGAACCTCTGAGACCAATGGTGCTCACACAGGGTATACCACCAATAAGTTCGTAGACAGGGTGACAATTCCCATGATAGGAGAGACTATGAACAAAGGAGCAAAGCTTCATTTTGGTCCCGTAACAATACTTAGAACATGCAAGGTGTAAACCTTGTGGTTTCCTCGGTCAACTGAAGAATGCTAACATAAAATAGAACCGATAAATAGAAATCAACTTTAAGCAAGCCCTTTGGCATAACGACTATCATAACCCCCTGCAAAAATACTAGTAACATGAATGAACCCATACCCAAGTGAACGATACGCAGTGACACAAAGTGTTTCAAACCTAGCAAACCCCATAACAACAAACAACTGGGTATGGTTATAAGAAAGTGTGGAGACAACCAGCCAATCTGGGCTGAATGAAAACCCTTCAACCAAGACCAATAAGGATGACAGAGAGCCTTCATGGCTTCTAAACTCAGAATGATCAATGAAACTTTAACTTCAAACATTATTGCAATGAAACCACACCAACCATTCATTTCAGAAAATATCACAAATTTACATAGTTGCCGGACTTAAGGAAAGAACAAACCCATACAACACCGAGCCAATATCTATTTCATAACCAGAGCAGGTTTATGGATGTCGAAAAGAAATACCTGTAACCACGAAAACCTTAAAACACGAGCTTGGCCGAGAAGTTCTTCCTCTGCTTGAAAATCAGATCTTACCCACAATGAACACAATTGAACAATAACCAGGGTGACGACCAGTGAAGGGGTATGGAGTGACGTGCAGTAAATGCACGTCACCTCCATCCTCCAATCATTCAATTACTTACTACACTCCAACCCACTAATCCATTAATTCATTCAATTAAAACATGCATCGAAACCAACATCCACTAATTGACAAGAGCACCAACCTATGTCATATTAACCACTGCCAACCATACTATAACGCATATCACATGTAGTTCCATATAACTCAATAAATCGTATAGCCATTAACCCATTAGCTAAGACTAACAACAATCCATTTAAACTTCATAATGCATAGTGCAACATAGTATAGCATAGTAACATAGTTCATCTCTTATGGATTTTGTTCACATTGTTTTATTTCTTTTCAATTACTCTCATTCCTTTTCAATTTGTCTTATTTGTGGTTACTAACATGTATCTTTTGCAGGTGGTACAAGTAATAATTCATGGAGTAAATGGAAAGGTAACAATGGATATCATAAGCCATTTCAATATGACGTTAGAGACTATAGTGACAGAACATTCGTGCATTATCCATCGTCAATTTGTCGCAAATAGAACCAACATTGATCATCAATCATGTTCAAACCTGTAAGCAATGTCGAACAACAATAAAAAAAACATCAAATAAGAACCAGATCTAATCCTCCAATCTACAAGGGGGTCCCACATACTAATATTATATATATCATTAGCTTATAATTAATAGGATTTAACAATACTTTGCGGGAGAAATCCTCATTGCAATTTTAATCATCAACAAACTAGTGACTCCATAGGAAAATTTGTTTTCAACAGATTTAGAACTTAGAACTCATGGTTTAGTCGACTAAGAGTAGTAGATTAAGAATATATAACCAGAATGATTATGCAATAGGGAGAAGTTATAACAACTGGGTATGGTTATAAGAAATCATTTTTCAGGGATTCTTGACCATAGACAAGATGAAAAGGGGTGCAACAAGTGCTTACCTTGGCGGTAGTTCGATCTGCCCAAAGGGTGTAAGTTAGGAGAGTGTGCCATTGATGAGATTTATCTTCAATGAGCCTTTTGCAATTCTTACCAGATTTTTTTTGGTAGACTCAGCCTGCCCATTTCCTTGGGGATAATAAGATGATGAGGTGAAATTTTTGACTCCCAACTTAGCTAAAAATTGGGTCAGATTAGCATAAATGAAAGAGAGACCATTGTCTGTAATAATTTCCAATGGAAGACCAAATCTGGAAAAAATATTATTTTCAAGGAAAGTAATTACTTGATCATCTGTTGAATGCTTAAGTGGGACAAATTCAACCCATTTTGTAAAATAGTTTGTGGCTGTCAAAATAAAAACCTATCCAGCTGAATATGGAGGATTAATAGGACAAATAAAATCTAATCCCCACCTTGAAAAGGAAAAGTATGGTATGATAGGTTGTAATGGCATGGCTAAAATGCGTTCTTTCCCAGCAAATTTTTGGCACTTGTCACAAGATCATGAAAAAACATAAGAGTCATGAAAGATTGAAGGCCAATAGTATCCTTTCTAATAATCTTGAAGGTAGTGGTTTTAGCATAAAAATGAAAGTTAAGTATGAAAAATGGGGGAAGTTATAATAACTCATGAAAAATGTTAAGTATGAAGGGCATTATCCCTGTATGCATAATCATTCAACCAGATTTTTCTCTTTACTTCGAGGGAAAAAATTGATGGACTTTCTCTTTTATTTCTCAAATGGACAAAGAATGGAAAGAAGAAGTGGGAGATAACCAGTCTCTTATAAGACAACAGTGAAAGAAGATAACAAAGTCAAGCGTGCTTTCATGAGAAATATCATAACAACTGTATAATATTGATTGTTATTGACTAAGAATATCTTGCAGGAGCATCAATGTGGCATAACTGATCCAACACATTAGTCTTGACCAAAATCAATTAAAAAGATGAAAAAATAATAAAAATCGTAACAGAATAAAATTGCAAAATTTAAAATAGCAGAAATAAAATGACAGAAATGTAAAAGCAGTAGGAAATGTTTAAAACAAAAAGAAGAAACACACTATTGTAAAGCAGAAATGAAAAATAGTGAGAACTGAAAGCATAGCTAAACTACTAATCTACAGGAAACCTAAACAACGTTAGAGCTTTTCAAGTTGGTTCCACATAATGCTTCAAGTGAGAACCGTTAGTGTTGTAGGAAAACAATCGCTACTGTAAATATTTTAGAATGTAAGAGTTAGTACCTAAGACAAAAACAATCTTGAAAGGAACCAACCATAATTTTTGAAATTTTGAATTCCTTCCCCTATCAACGTGATTTGAATCCCATAGAAAAACGTTTTCATTGACCTTAAATTTGATAGTCTTGATACTCTTGTTGAAATACCTCTTAACAGTTTGATGTCTACTTTTAATATTATCCAAAGTAAGCATCCTTTGCTCTTGCAAAGCTAGGAGTGTGCTTATCCTTTATGAAATACCAGAAGAATTTAATTCTTCGATCTGTAGCATCAACCTTAAGGAAGAAAGTTCCATCTCAGTTGGCAAGAGGGCTTCTTGACCATAGACAAGCTAAAAAGGGGTGAAACCATTGCTTACCTTGGCAGTAGTTCGATCTGCCCGAAGGGCATAAGTTAGGAGAGTGTGCCATTGATGAGGTTTATCTTTGATGGGCCTTTTGACGATTCTTACCAGATTTTTGTTGGTAGACTCAGCCTGCCCATTTCCTTGGGGATAATAAGCTGATGAGGTGAAATTTTTTATCCCCAACTTAGCTAAAAATCTGGTCAGCTTAGCAGAATTGAAAGAGGGACCATTGTCTGTAATAATTTCCAATGGAAGACAAAATCTGGAAAAAATCTTATTTTCAAGGAAAGTAATTACTTGATCATTTATTGAATGCTTAAGTGGGATAACTTCAAACCATTTTGTAAAATAGTTTGTGGTTGTCAAAATAAAAAACCTGTCCAGATGAAAATGGAGGATTAATAGGACCAATAAAATCTAATCCCCACTTTGAAAAGGGAAATTATGGTATGATAGGTTGTAATGGCATGGTTGAAAGTCGTTCTTTCCCAACAAATTTTTGGCACTTGTCACAAGATCTTGAAAAAACATAAGAGTCACGAAAGATTGAAGGCCAATAATATCCTTTCTAATAATCTTGAAGGTAGTGGTTTTAGCATAAAAATGACCTCCTACATGAATGACATAATTTTAAGAGCCATGAGTTTCTTGCAATAGTTTATGTGCATCTTCATTGTTTACACAACGAAGAAACACACCATAAGCAAACCTTTGAAACAAGAAGTATCCTATAATGACGTATCTTGCGGATTCAAGGTGGAGCCTTCTCCTCTGATGAGTTTCTAAATTGTCTGGAAATATTTGGTTCTATAAGTAGTAAATTAAATTTTTGTACCAGGGATGTTCAGACACAGGGAGGATCTGGTTATCAATGTAAAAGAGAGCTGATAGGGAACTATCCTCTTCATCCATTTCTGCATTATTCTCAGCATGCTGAGCTAAGTGAAGGGATAAGTCACATCGCTTGATAGTGGTAGAAGCATGATATTCAAATCATGCTCCTGGATCTTGGAAATCCAATGTGCAAGTTTCCCTAAAAGATAAGTCTGTGAGAGAAAAAACTTGACAGCATGTAAGCGGAATTTTACCAACTTATGATTACCTAAGATGAAGTGGCTAAACTTTTCAAAATCTCTAACAAGAGTGAAAGCATGTTTCTCAATAAAAGAATATTTAAATTCATCATCATATAAACTTTGACTCATGTAAGCCACTGGTTTTTCATTTCCTTGATCATCATTTTGTATGAGGACAACAAAAATTTCTTCCTCGGTGAAATTAGTATATATCGTGAATTCCTTCACAAAAATCTAGCCTCGCCAACACTGGTGCAGAAATGATTGCTTTCTTAAGCCCTTCAAAAGAATTTTTGACATCATCTGTCCAAGAAAAAGACCGATCTTTCTTAAGCGGATTATGAATTGGTTTGATCATCACAACAAAATCTAGAAAAAACCTATGGAAAAAGTTAATAACCCCCATAAAATCTTGAACCTCCTTCTTGGAAGTGGCAGCAAGAAGATTACGGATAGTAGCAATCCTTTCAGGGTCAATGCTTGTTCCTAAATCAGATACAATGTGTCCAAGGAGGTTTCCCTCGATAACACTGAAAATGAACTTGGAAGGATTAAGAGAAATGCCAAATTTCCTACATCACATAAGAACATTTCTTAGATGACCAAAATGATCCGATTGGATTTTAGAGTACACCGTTAAGTCATCAAGGTAGATCTTAATGATCTTAATGATCAAATCGTCAAAAGCTAATTGCATAGATTTTTGAAAGGTGTCACCTACATTAGATAATCCAAATGACATACGTTCATAAGCAAAGGTACCCCAACGAGTAATAAAGGTGGTTTTATATTTATCTTCCCTTTTTACCTTGATTTGATTGCAACCAAAAAAATCGTCAAGTAAGGACATCATTTGTGACCCTGCAACTTGTTGCAAAATCATTTCCATGTTAGGGAGAGGGAAGTAATATTTTATACTAGCTCGATTTAATGCGCGAAAATCAACACATAATCGGATTTGACCAGTCGTTTTCCAAACAAGAACCAAATTTGAAACCCATTCGGAATACTTGACTGAAAATATGATTCCATCCTTCAAGAGTTTTTCTAACTCCTTTCGAATAGTTGCTTCTAGCGCAGGGTTAATAGGTATTTGTTTTTTCCTAATTGGTTTTATGCCTTCCTTAATGGGTATGACATGTTGTATAAGACTAGGATCAAAGCCACGAAGATTCTCATAAGACCAAGCAAAAACATCTTTAAATTCACCAAGTAGCTTGACAAACTTCATTTTCTCTTCATCTGAACATTTGGCACCTATTTTAACATTCTTTGGAGCCTCGTGTGTCCCAATGTTCAAGGAGATGGTTTCACCCACCTTCCTTTTAGACTCCTCTTCTTTCTATTTGTCCTTGTTGCCTACATCACTCAAAGAAAATGAACTCTCTAGAGGGTTCAAGCCTTTATGAATCTTGCTATTTTCTATGGATCTAATTTCCTTTGGCTTAAAAGGTTTATTTTGAATGAAAGCACAAATTCTCTCGTCGTTAGGGAAAACCTGCCAAGATTATATATTTTCGGGGATGTGTGGAAGATATAGAGATTGAAAGGTACAATCAGGTCTATGTGGTAGAAGTTGTCGTTTAAGAGAGGCTGCAAAAACATCTAATTGATAGGCCATTGATTTTAAATCCCTCTTAACATGAGTGATGTTGAAATATAAAAGGTTCAAGATAAGTGCTGAAACAGTTTGGGTGTATCGTTTTATCAACTTGTTGCTAGGAGAGTAAATTTTACGTACAAGGTTCACAACAAGCTCAGAATCCCCAAAAACTGAAAGGTGACCACAACCAAGATTATACGTGTTCTCAATGCCTAATAATAAAGCTTCGAATTCAATGACATTGTTAGTGCAAACAAACTCCAACCTGTAAGAAAAATTATGGATTTTTCCTACAGGGGAAATCTAGATAATGCCATCTTCGTTACCTTCATTAGAGCATGAACCATTAAAGTGCATGCACCACATATCATCATCTAAATCAATTTGTTCCAAGGGAATGTTATCCTCCTCAGCAAATATGGAATACACTCCAAGGTCTTCTTTGATATAGTTTACATTAGGTTGTGGGACAATCTCTATGTAAGGTGATATCCTACCCTCTCTAAGGGCTATAATGTTTTTACTATTCCAGGGAATGGATAAATGTGTTTCTTCAAGTGAGAGGTATCCACCCATTAAGGCTTTCCAATCTCTTCCCAAGATGATTGAGTAATTTCTTACTGGCATATCAATTACTAGAATACTAAGGGTTGTCCTTATTTCAGGGTGTGAGCACAAAACTAAGGTTACATCTTTAATATCACCTATGTTTGTTTGTTGTAGGCTATTATAGGAGAGCCTACTTCGAGAATTTTCATTTTTACAAGACAAGCCTAGCTCTTCCATAATAATCTTTGACATCACACTTGGGCTCGAACCTCCATCAATGAGGAAACAATGGGCGAGCTTATCCATAATCTTTATAAAAATATAAAAAGGGGGATTTTTTACAGAGTATCTAAAGTTATGTACACCTACATTATTTACAGACAAATCCTCTTTGTTTACCTCTTCAGAAAGATTGGCTACAACATAAGCTTTTCCCTCCATGAATTGTTTCAGATGCATCTGTTGTTCAGGGACGACATCCATGTCCAAAAGGGTGGCATCTACTTGATGTTGTCCAACTGATTCAATATATTGTACTTGGAAGAGGGGAGAGGGGGAATTGTTCCTTGACTATCAGTAACCTTACGAACCTAAATAGTATCAACGAGTGAGGATGATCTCGAGCTAGAAGAATTGCGGGGAGGATCAAATTTTCCCTTGGGAGCATAGGATTTGTTCCTAGTGTTGATGATCATGACATCTTCTGGCTCTGTGAGGTATAGTACAACGATAGTAGTTTTTGGTATTTACCAAAGATATTATCTCTGGAACTCTTCCTTACCTCACACGTGGCTTCCGCGTGGTGTTCCTCACATAAATTACACCAACTTCGAGGCAAGATAGCTTTAAGATGATTTTTTTTTTCAATCAAGTTTCTAAAGACGGGTGCAGAAGAGGATGAAGCTTCAGGAGTGAGAGGTGAGATAGTCCCTTTTCACTTGAATGCTATCATATGATTATTCATGTATTGTACTAGATGTAACAGGTTGGACATGTTTGTCTGTTTAACCGATTCTCCCTGAGGAAGACATGTTCTTTCAAGCTATTCTTCATACTTTATACAAGTATCCAGAGTGGAACCAAGATTATCAATGGATTTTTCCTCAATCCTATGACAGTAGGGGGAAGGTAATGCATTGTAGTAATGCATGAAAGTGGCATGTTTATGAGGTCGAATGAGTTTAGGGACCTGATTGTATAACTTACTGAAACACAAGTTGAAGGACTTGATGGTTTCACCATCCTTATAGGAAATGTTATTGTATTCCTGTAACTTCTCAGCTGGGATTTTAGATTGCCCATAAGTGGATCCAAACCATTAGATTAACTCCTCCCAAGTAGACAAAATCTTAGGAGGAAGGTCAAAGAAATATACCACAGCCTTTCCCTCAAAGGAAATGAGGAATAAGTGCATGCAAGTATCATTATCATTGGCTCCTATGTTATGAAAAGCATTAGAAAATTCCACCAGGTGTTCGTTTGTAGTGACAGTGTTATTTCCTGAAAACCTAGGAAGATGTTCTTTGAATTTAGGAAGTGGACAAGTAGCAGGTGCTAGGTTAAGAGGAGAGGACACATGCCATGATGTGGTTGTGGCGTCTTCTTCAAACTGAAAAATCCCATACTTTTCAATGAATTTGGTGGGATTTGTGGTAGATTTGATAGGGATATGGTGTCTATATAAGCCACCAATAACTGATGAAGATGAATATTGAGAGGAGGAATCCCTTCCAGTGCCACTAGAGCCACCATTAGATGCCATCTTGTGGATAATAGGTGAAGGATAAAAAGACGAACTTGAAGGATCAAACAAAGTTCTCCTTAGATCACTTTGTTGGGTAGATAACACAACGTTCCTTCTTCCTATTTCAACAATAGGACTAATTTCAGGTGATAATCCTCTTCTTCTTCTAGAAACACGATTCTAAGCACATGAAAGAAAGGTCAAAACTGAAGAAACAAGAAGGTTACTGCAGATTTCTAGGCTTTCTACATCTAGCTTCCCATTGTTCTTGAGTAGTAATATCTTGTTCAATTGATGCCCATGAATGATTAAGCTCAACACAGGCATTGGCAGTGTCAAAAATGGTGTTAATCATGTTTAAAGAAATGTTGGTCTGATCTTGAAGGTCAGGCTCAATAATGGGACGCCTTAAAACAGGCACAGTCATTAAAAAGTAAAACAGTGAAATAATCAATATCATAAAAATAGATGTATTCGATGATAATCGAGTATAAAAATTAACCAAAGAGATATTGAAGATCTCCCCAGTATGGTCACCAAATAAATGTTGAGAAAAAGATATGCAATGATACTAATCAAGCATTTTTAGATTCTTCTTGGCTAAAGAAAAATAGATGAGAATGTCACCCTATGTTTATAGCCATAAAAAATAATATCCTAACTCACAAGTATTGATTACAAGTTCTTAGGCTCTTCTTTTTATAAGTAAAATCTTGCTGGAAAATTCATTATTAATATGATTTTATGAATATAACAGTTGTTGAAATAGATGTAGAAACATAAGTAAAGACACCAAGATGATAATCAACATAGATGAGACATAATGCAATCCTTTATTTCATTCCAATTCATCAAAGAGGCATTCTCTTTACAAAATTTTGTGAAGAATATTTGGACCAAAGTCAAACTTAGATGTCCCTGATGTAATATACAAAAGGACCTTTGACAGAAAATCAAAACTGAACTCTAAAAGCTGGATCAACTCTGCCACAGATTGCTTCCCACTCGACTCTGCACAATAGCCTTTGTTAGTCATGAAAACTAATTCACAAACAAACAAGTCTACACAGACTATCAAAGATAGATCAACACCTCTGAAAAACAAGTGTCTGAATGATGTAATTTAGCCTTGAATATTGTTTTCTACAATAAGACCCTGCTATCATAAAAAAGAATTAGGTTTGTGATCAATTAAGGAATGAATGAAAACTGAACTATCTCAACACAAATTCAAAGAGAAAACCTTAGTATGTTTCTCCTTCTATGCTTCCTCTTGTTCCTCCCTTTCCTTTTGCCTTTAAGAAATCTAGAATTGGTTGAAGTAGTTGAGCCACCTCATTAATTAAGTTAATTTAAAACTCAACCAGCTTTTTAGTTATGGGGAAAAGTAATAATCATAATAAAGGTTATAAATAAATAATAACTAGCAGGTGGGACCCCTTGTGACTCCCTTTGGTTCTTAATAATCATAACATTTATAACTAGTTAATTAAAAAACACACCCCTCCTTGTGACTCCCATCATCACATTCATATTTGATAATTTATCTCATTGATATTTGAATTATTTCCAAAATATATTACCAATATATCAAAGAGCATGTTGTCTAAAAATATGAAGTCAACTGTTCTCAACAATAAATAAATAAATAAAACTTTAAATCCATATTTTCCAGTCTATGAAGCAATCTTTCCCTTGTTGTTGTCATCACCTTTTAATCCCTCTGAATTTTATTTAATCTATGTGGAGCCTTTAGGTCTCATCTCGTTGATCATATGAGAGCCATCGTCCCTCCAATGCATGTGGAAGGACACAAATTTATCCTAATCATTTGAAGGTGAGGAAGGGGCATAAGTGGATTTCCCTTTGACAGAGGCATGGTGGGCCTCGATTTTCATCTTTTTGTATGAAGATCTCATTCCTGTATGCATAATGGAATATAAAATAGTCCCTTTCATAACCATACATGACAACTCTTTAAAGATATGAAGTAGATTTTGTCTCAACAACATATCAAACTCATGTAATCCAATCCATACAAATTGTTTAATTGTTGTCAATGAGCAGGGGGGGTGAACAAAAGGTCCTAGGATATGGGAGGGGTTTGTATTGAGCTAGAAATGATAAAATGAGGGGAAAAAAAACATGGTTATTTCTCACAGACATCCCACAATCAACTACAATGTAAACCATGGAACATGTCATTGTAATCCATCCAAGAAACTGTGATTTCAAACTGTTACAATACACAATTCTCTTATCAATAATTAAATTTTAGGAACAAGAAGTGAAAAACATCAACCCCTGTTACATCACTTGTTCCAATCTGTTCCATCAAAACATCAACCCCTATCCATGAATCATTTCTTCAAATCAAACACAGATACTAAAATCACACTCGATTCCATTCGTCAAGTTCATTTAATAATTAAATTGTAATGAGATCATATTGTCACAGAATCTGTGTCCATTTCTGAAACAATGCATGATATCCATCATCCATACATAGTGGACAATCAAAACACAATCCTCAATCTATCCTGACTTGCCATTTAAACGCACAACAATCACCCTTTCAATTTATATGATTCTATTGGATACACAGAGCATTCAATCAACATAAGAGCGTCTATGTGACTGCACATGTTTAATTAATCTGAATACAAACATCAACGATGCTGAGCTATCTGTTGGATTACTAAGAGGCGGGGTGAATCAATAATAGAGAAATATAATCCTTTTTAACCATATAATCCAAGTGTTATATCAATGTATCATTATTATCCAATAACTACAGAGTAAATAAGCAATGAAAAAAATGAACAATCATACACATACATAGTATACTAGTGTTTTACGTAGAAACCCAAAGCGGGAGAAAACCATAGAATGTTTTATCTTATATGTCTTGAAGAATTACATTCATTAGAAGCACCAACTTCCTTTGTTTTCCAACTGCAACTGGAAGGAGGTTCCAACCCCCTTTTTTCTCAGGCTACAACCTAAAGGAAGCTCCAACTCCCCTATTCTGTCGCTACAACCAAAAGGAGGCTACAACCCCCTATGTTCTCCAGCTACAATCGGAAGGTAGCTACAACCACCTGTCCTTGCCCCATCCTGCAACCCTGAAGTAGAAGTATAATTATGGAACCACTGTCACAATATCACTGTTAGATATACCGCTATAAACCTGTACCAATAAATCTGAACCATGCATCAATCATGCACCAACCTGTACCTCAACCTGTACCATAAACAAGTGCATTAACCATGCACCAACCTGTACCAAACAACCTGTACCATAAATAAGTGCATCCAACCATGTTCCAAGTATGTAACAATCATGTGTCAACTACTCATCAACTATGATTCATCAATATGTACCAACATCATCAACTATACACCTCATGTATGTGCCAACTCATCAACTACTTGTCTCAACCATGTACTCAACATGTACCTCAACCAAAATCCCTCATCAATTTCATCATCCAAATCTAATTTGTAGCTTTGTAATAGACCTGTTGTATATGATCACATTACTTCAAACCTTACTTAACTTTAACAACAATAGACTAGCATTTTCATCAAACTTCTCTTTAGTCTCATATGCCTAGTTTTGGATTAGTCAACAACCCTAACTTGAAGTAATCATAACTTTGAAACTGTAACGTATAAAGATTTGAAACTGATACACAATGTTCTTTAATGTTTTTTATTAAATTATTCCAGGTTTCACTACTTGAAACCTCTCAGAAAAGGATTTATAGAAAAAATGACATACCTTGTTGAATTCTTGCTTATTCTAGAGAGTGACATTGTAGAGCATGCCTCGCATGAAATATTAATTGAATTGATCTGAAACTATTACAAAACATACTAAATAAGTTACCATAACCAACACTTTTTGTCTCATTGAAGTTGTATCTGTTATGAAGAAGTTATGACATTTTTACTCGAAACACTTGTTTTTGACTAGTTTCAGGACTAGCCACAAACCCTATTTTCCATGGAGTGTAACTCCCAAAATACAACGACCCACAAGATGAATTTTTTACCATGGATACTTGGGTATGTTTTCTCAATGGAATAGAAATTTCATGGTGTGAATAATTACAGAAAAATATTTATAGTGAAAATGGTGAGATGACCTGTAAATAACATACCTTAGAAAGCACCATCAAAAGAATTTATCCTTCCTTGCATTTCGGCCTTCTTTTCTTCACTTTCCCTCAAAAATTCGGCTTAGATATCCTTGGTTACCTAAAACACCTATATATATTCAATATTCTCAAGTGTTATTCAAAAGATAGAGCCTTGCCTCTTATTTATACTCTCCAAGTAGCTTCCTTAAAAACATCTTCTAGGTCACTTGGCCCACTTTCCTTATTTTAGGGTTAACCCACTTCTAATTTCTCCATTAAATTTATTATTGAAATAATTTATTTTGTATTCACTTTGAATTATAATACACTCATCACTTCACTTTATTATTTACCTTTTAAAATCTCTTAAACCATTTTGACTACTTTGACCTTTTGGGGCTTCTAGATGACATATGCGGGTCCTCCAACTTCGTAATGCCATAAATCTCAAACCGTGAGGAGTTATGTGACATTATAGATACCAACGGAAATGGAATGACATGTAATATCCATCTAGAATAGTATTACCTTCAAATATATAAAAAATCATATAGCTATCCATCAAACAAACTTCGGTCCATTACCCAAACCTGGCGTCTCCAACGTCACATGGTCATAACTGTCTAACTGTGAGGAGTTATGTGACATTCCACATACCACCAGAAATGGAATGACAAGCACTATCTATCTAGGATAGTTTCCCTAAAAAATTAACTATCCATCATCTCATTATTCCACAATTAGGCATGGGTTCTCTTACTCCGCAAAGCGTCTTCCCATGAGGGATTTCACCATAAGGGGACCACTTTGGAGTTCATACAGATTTAGTTCTTATCAACCATGAAAGGACAATAATGAGTCATCTTTACATCAAACAATCTTTTTTCAATTACCCAAACCTTTGTGTTTCGGGGATTTCTTCAAGGGTTGACATCAATGACAACCAAACTTAATCAACAATCTCCCCCTTTGGCATTGATGAAAACACTCTGATGCAATACTGAAATCATATCACTCATTCTCCCCCTAGAACCATGCCTCTATCCTCTACACCTGATAAATCTGCCTCTATCCTCTACATCTGATAAATCACTCCCACTTTGTCATCAATGGAAAAGGTATCTTTCCATCTGGGGTTGCTCCCCCTGACTGAACTGTCCTCTTATGGTGCTTCCTTGTGTACATCTAAGACATATAAGATAATAATTCAAAAAGAATTCATTTTGGAGTAGAAATAACTCCAATTCTTTGGTGAAGACATTCAAAGGCTTCCCGTGGAAGTGGTTTTGTAAAGATGTCTGCCACTTGTTCTTTTGTGCCCACATACTCAACTCTGATGTTCTTTTCTGCAACCTATTCCCGTAGAAAGTGATACTTGATTGGAATGTGCTTCATCTTGGAGTGCATCACCAGGTTTTTTGAGATACTGATGGCACTTGTATTATCACAATATATTGGAATGGTCTCATCACACTCAACCTGTATATTTGTCAAAGTTTGTTTCATCCTAAGAACCTGTGTACAACATGTTTTTTCTGCAGTATACTCTCCCTCGACTGTAGATAGAGATATTGATGATTTTTTCTTGCTTAGCCATGATACCAAACACTCACCTAAGTAGAACGCTGCTCCATTGGTGCTTCGTCGCTCATCAATAGAACCTGCCCAATTTGCATCTGTGTAGGTAATAAGTGATAGATCGTTTCCTTTTGGATACCATAATCCAAACTCTTCTGTTCCTTTGAGATATTTGAAGATCCTCTTTACTGCTAATACATGTGATTCCTTTGGTGCTGCTTGAAATCGTGCCACCTGTCCAACTGCCTACATTACATCTGGTCTGGA
>ML781260.1:537733-555319 GCA_009831015.1 Picea engelmannii
CAATTAATAAAATATTACCTTGACTTACCTTGATGTAGAGGTTGTTGTCTGCACTTCCTTTTCTGAACCCTGCCTGCTGCAGATACTTATCCAGTCTGGAGTACCATGCTCTAGGAGCCTGTTTTAGACCATACAAGGCCTTTAATTTACACACATAGTCTGTGTTCTCTGACAACTGAAATCCTTCTTGTTGTTTAATGTAGACTTCTTCTTCAAGTTCCCGATTTAGAAAAGATGATTTTACATCCATATGATATACTTTAACATTTTTGGAACATGCATAAGCTAAAAGCAATCAGATTGCTTCCATTCTAGCAACTGGGGAAAATGTCTCTTCAAATTCAATTCCTTCAATCTGTGCATATCCTTTACATACCAATCTATCTTTGTTCCTTGTAACATGTCCATCTTCATTCAATTTATTCCTGAAAACCCATTTTGTGTCGATCACATTCTTATTCTTTGGTCTTGGAACCAATTCCCAAGTGTCATTTTTCTCTATTTGATCCAATTCTTAATCCATGGCCTTATTCCAAAATTCATCCTTGCTAACTTCTTCAAAACAATTTGGTTCAATTGTAGATAAGAGTGCTAGGTGGGTTTGTTCTGGTGAACGGATTTTTCTTCTAGTCTCAACTCTTGCATCTTTGTTTTCAATAATTTGATCTGAAGGATGATTCTTCTGTACTCGTTTGCTAGGTATCTTTGGAGATACTTGTTGAACTTTCTCTTCTTCTTCTGTTCGATTCTCTTCATCTTCATCTTCCTCTTCTACTTCTTTTTCATCTTCTTCTTTGAAAAGTTGTTCCATTGATTTGTTCTCTTCTTCCTTTGATTCTGGTCTGCCTGTTTCATCAATTATTACGTTGATTCTTTCCACAACTTTGTTTAATCTTAGATTGTAACACTTGTATTCTTTCCTTGTACTTGAGTAACCAACAAGCATTCCTTTGTCCACACGAGAGTCAAATTTTCCCATTCTGCCATCTTCTCTTTTGATGTAGCATTTGCTTCCAAAAACTTTGAAGTGCTTCACATTTGTTGGTCTTCCTTTCTATAGCTCGTAGAAATACTCTATTTTGAATGTGAAATGATGTATGCACTATATGTGTCCAAAATATATCTGTCAATTTGGAATCCATTAGCATTGTTTGATCCATTTCCTGTGTAATTATCATCCATGATGATAATGTTCCCTTTTATTTGAACCACTCTCTGAACCAATCTATGAATCCATGCTCTCATGAATATCATATATCTGTCGAGACCTGATAAGTGTTCTTATGAATCCATATCTGTCCATACTGTCCAAGACTCTACTTGTGAAACTATCCATAATGTTGACCCATTTATCACTATACTATCATGAAGTCTTGATTAATTTATCAAACTGTACTTCTGCTAACTGATTGCTCTGAATATGTCTTCTCAAACTCTGCAAGCTGCTCAAAGGATGGTTATTTAGTCCGTCACAGCTATCGCATAGACTCCCTCTGTCTAATATTCATATTACTTGGGAGTCTCTAAGCCAGGTGGCTCAGAACAATTCCTGCTCTGATGTGTATTCATCATCATCTTCATTGGTAGATTCATTATCTCTCTGAGATCTGACTTCTTTCTTTCTATTTGTGGATTCATATTTCACTACAATGCCTGAAAGTACAATCTCTTGAACATGTTCCTTATTTACCTGACCTTCCTTTCTTTCAGTTATTTTCCAAACCTTTTTGTATCTGACATCTTTTCTTTTCTCTGTAGAATTTTCTTCAACTCATTTTATTTCCAATCTTTCAATCTCTGGTACCTGGTCTTTGTTCACCTATTCTTTCTGTTTTCTTATCAATACTTTCTTATATCTGATATCAATATTATCTTTCATGGAAGTATCGATCATGCTTCTACAATCACTGGCTATGTGTCCATAGTTATGGCATTTGTAACACTCAATGTTACATGCGACCACATAGGCACTTCTTGCTTGAACATTTCTTTTATAATCCCTGCAATCTGCAACCTTATGTCCAAAGTTAGTACAATAAAAACAATTACCGTAAAATAAATTTGCATACCTGGGAGTGAATGATCTTCTTTGTGGCATAGTCCTTCTAAATTTTTCCCTTGAATGATCATGATCATTATTCAAACTTCTTTGTGGCTTGAACATGGATGGTCTTCTTGAAGATGTATCTTCAATAGTTTTCTTATATTCTGGTTGATCATGTTCCTTCCTTTGAGTACTTCTGCATAACTCTTTCTATTTTCTTCATTCTTCTTTTCTAGCAACCTAGAGTTCTTCTCTTCATTCTCTATAACTGATGTGGATCTTTCTGTCTCTTCAACGTTCTTGTTGAGCTTGACGATTTTACTTCTCAATGTGACAACTTCTTCTTCAATCTTCTCAACCTCTTCTTCTTTCTTCATTATCTGAGACTTCATGACTTCTTCTGTTCTTTTTGCTTCTTCAAGATGAATTTTTAATGTGATTATTTCTTCTTCAAGTCCTTTTTCTTCTTGACCAAACTCTGCCTCAAGCTAGTTTAGATCGTTATTTCTTTCCTTAAGATGATCTGTCAATATCTTCTCTCTCATTTTTGCTTCTTCCTTATGTGCCGCTATGTTGGTTTCCAAACATTGCTTTTCATATTCACGATTTTCTTCGATTTTTATGGCTTCTTCTAGCTGAGTTATTAAGTTCTTGATGACCTGTTGGGCTTCTTCAAAAATGTGAACACTTTCCTTTTGTTTCATCAATTCTTTCTTGAGTGAACTGTTGTCTTCTCTTTGTTCATCTAAAGAACTAATCAATTCTTCTATATAATTGCCTTCCTTTTCAATTAGTTTTTCTGTCTCATTTCCTTCATGGCATTCTATTTCAAGATGTCCACGTTTTTCACAATTAAAACAAAACAACATACCTCTGGTGATTATGTACTCTTCATTTTCTGAATCTGCTTGACATGGTGAACATAATTCTTCTTGATTTGTATCTGCATCTTCTTTGACATTTTCTGAATCTGTGATGGGTGAAGAATATATGTCATGTAACTTATCCCAAATTTCTTTGGCTAATGAACATTTACCAACTTTGTCTCTTACTAGATTAGGTAATCCTTCCCAGATGAAATCCATTGCTATTTTGTTATATTTCTTCAATTCCTTCTTGGCTGCAGTCTTTGCCCTTTTTGAACTATCATATCCTGTAACAACTGATAGCCAAATATAATGTCCCTATGCTTGTAAAAATACTTCCATCCTTCTTCTCCACATCTCAATCTTAAAACCATTCTGACCATTAAACATTGGTACTCCATTCTCAGAATAATCCATGATCTCCTTCCAGTGGTTAAACTGTTTCCTGAAGGAACTGACTCTGATACCAATTGTTGGATTACTGAGAGTGGGGGTGAATCAGTAATAGAGCAATATAATCATTTTTAACCATATAATCCAAGTGCTATATCAATGTATCATTATTATCCAATAACTGTAGAGTAAATAAGCAATGAACAAATTCACAACCATACACATACAGAGTACACCGGTGTTTTACGTGGAAACCCAAAGCGAGACAAAACCACATAATGCTTTATCTTATATGTCTTGAAGAATTACATTCATTGGAAGCACCAACTTCCTTTGTTTTCCAGCTGCAACTAGAAGGAGGATCCAACCCCCTTGTTTCTTAGGCTACAACCTGATGGAAGCTCCAACTCCTCTATTATTTAGCTACAACCAGAAGGAGGCTACAACCCCCTATGTTCTCCAGCTACAACTGGAAGGTGGCTATAACCACCTGTCCTTGCCCCGTCCTGCTACCCTGAAGTAGAAGTAGAATGATGGAACCACTATCAAAATATCACTGTGAGATATACCACTGTAAACCTGTACCAATAAATCTGAACCATGCATCAACCTAT
This sequence comes from Picea engelmannii, assembly GCA_009831015.1. Taxonomy (NCBI): domain Eukaryota; kingdom Viridiplantae; phylum Streptophyta; class Pinopsida; order Pinales; family Pinaceae; genus Picea; species Picea engelmannii. The sequence continues at coordinate 541,651 of ML781260.1, forward strand.
ACCTCAATATGTAATCAACCTGTACCATAAACAAGTGCATAAACCATGCACCAACCTATACCAAACAACCTGTAATCAACCTGTACCATAAACATGTGCATCCAACCATGTACCAAGTATGTACCAATCATGTGTCAACTACTCATCAACTATGATTAATCAATATGTACCAACATCATCAACTATACACCTCATGTATGTGCCAACTCATCAACTACTTGTCTTAACCATGTACTCAACATGTACCTCAACCAAAATCCCTCATCAATTTCATCATACAAATCTAATTTGTAGCTCTGTAATAGACCTGGTGTATATGATCACATTCATGCAAACCTTACTTAAATTTAGCAACAAGAGACTCGTATTTTCATCAAACTTCTCTTTAGTCTCACATGCCTAGTTTTGGATTAGTCAACAACCCTAACTTGAAGTAGTCATAACTTTGAACTTGTAATGTATAAAGATATGAAACTGATATACAATGTTCGTCAGTGTGTTTTATGCAATTATTCCAAATGTCACTACTTGAAACCTCTCAGAAAATGATTTATAGAAAAAATGGCATACCTTGCTGAATTATGTTTTATTCTAGAGAGCGACCTTGTAGAGCGTGCTCCACACTAAATATTTTATGAATTGATATTAAAATGTTACACAACATACTAAAAACTATATCCTAACCAAAACCTTTGGTCTCATTGAATTTGGATCTGTTATGAAGAATTTATGATGTGTTTACCCGAAACACCTGTTTTTGACTAGTTTCAGGACTAGCCACAAACCCTATTTTCCATGGAGTGTAACTCCCAAAATACAACAACCCACAAGCTGAATTTTTTACCACGGATACTTGGGTATTTTTTATCAACGGAATAGCAATTTCATGGTCTGAATCATTATATAAAAATAGTTATAGCGAAAATGGTGATATGGCCTGTAAATAACATACCTTAGAAAGCACCATCAAAAGAATTTATCCTTCCTTGCATTTCAGCCTTCTTTTATTCACCTTCCCTCAAACATTCAGCTTAGATATCATTGGTTACCTCAGACACATATAGATATTCAATATTCTCAAGTGTGATTAAAATGAGAGAGCCTTGCCTCTTATTTATACTCTCCAAGTAGCTTCCTTAAAAACATCATCTAGGTCACTTGGTCCACTTTCCTTATTTTAGGGTTAACCCACTTCTAATTTCTCCATTAAATTTATTATTGAAATAATTTATTTTGTATTAAATTTGAATTATAATACACTGATCACTTCACTTTATTATTTACCTTTTAAAATCTCTTAAACCACTTTGACTACTTTGACCTTTTGGGGCTTCTAGATGACATATGAGGGTCCTCCAACTTCGTAATGCCATAAATCGCAAACCATGAGGAGTTATGTGACATTCCACATACCACCAGAAATGGAATGACATGTACTATCCATATAGAATAGTATTACCTTCAAATATATCAAAAATCATATAGTTATCCATCAAACAAACTTGGGTCCATTACCCAAACCTGGGGTCTCCAAATTCACATGGTCATAACTCTCTAACCATGAGGAGTTATGTGACATTCCACATACCACTAGAAATGGCATGACAAGAAATATCTATCTAGGATAGTTTCATTGACAAATTCACTATCCTTCATCTCATTATTTGATAATTAGGCACGGGTTCTCTTACTGCACAAAGCGTCTTCCTGTGAAGGATTTCACCATAAGGGGACCACTTTGGAGTTCATCCATATTTACTTCTTATCAACCATGATAAGACAATAATGAGTCATCTTTACATCAAACAATCTTGGGTCAGTTACCGAAACCTTTGTACTGCGGGGATTTCTTCAAGGGTTGACATCAATGACAACCAAACTTAATCAACACTATCAGTATAATAAAGGGAGACAATGACAATATGCCCAACCCTATTTCTCAAATCGATCAAATTGGAAAAAAACATATTTTTTAAAAACTCGTGACCATATCTAATGGTGTGATCAAGTAATATCCAAAGCATATACAATGGATAGCCACACCACAACTATCATGATTGCAATACTCCCATTTTGTAATTTAAACACACAGTCATCACAATCATTAATTCAACCTAACATGTTGTAGGAACGCCACACCTATCCACACATCATGCACCAAGCATTGATGTGACCTAACTTGGGTTTACCATTCAATGTTGGGTTAACCATTGATGTGACTTAACCTGGGTTAACCATTCAATGTTGGGTTAACAAAACTAATGTTGGGTTAAGCATTCAATAATCACAATGTAAAATATAGAGACTGTATATCCAATCCCATTTCCCCCATAAACCAATTAACCAAAACATTGTTGACATAATCAACATAAAAAAACCAACGATATAACACTATCGATGATGCACCACCAACTCATAACAATCAACATCATACCCTACCGGACATAATGGTTCCCTCTATAAAAAACCAGGTTTGAGAAGTCAAGGGTTTTCACTGTGGACCAACACAGGGAGACTAGAGTTGCCCCCCCCACAACATTGGGTGAGAACCTATGAGACCAATGATGCTCACACAGGGTATACCACCAATAAATTCACAGACAGGGTGACAATTCCCTTGATAGGAGAGACTATGAACAGAGGAGAAAGGCTTCATTTTGGTCTTGTAACAAGACTTAGAACACGCAGGGTGTAACCCTCATTGTCTTCTTGTTCAACTGAAGAATGATGAGATAAAACAAAGCCGAGAAATGTCAATGAACTTTAATAAATCCCTTTGGCATAATGACTATCATAACCCCCTGCGCAAACACCAGTAACATGAATGAACCCATACCCAAGTGAACGATACACAGTGACACAAAGTGTTTCAAACCCAATAAACCCAATAACAACAAACAACTGGGTATGGTGATAAGAAATCATGGAGACAACCAGCCAATCTAGACTGAATGAAAACCCTTCAACCAAGACCAATAAGGATGACATAGAGCCTTCATGGATTTGAAACTCAAAATGATCAATGAAACTGTAACTTCAAACATTATTGCAATGAAACCACACCAACCATTCACTCCAGAAACTATGACAAATTTACACAGTTTCCATACTTAAGGAAAGGACAGATCCATACATCACCAAGCCAACATCTATTTCATAACCAGAGAAGGTTCATGGATGGCGAAAAGACATACCTGTAACCACGAAAACCTTAAAACGCGAGCTTGGCCGAGCATTTCTTCCTCTACTTGAAAATCAGAGCTTATCCACAATGAACACAATTGAATAATAGCCAGGGTGACGACCAACAAAGGGGTATGCAGTGGCGTGGAGTAAATGCACGTCGTCTCCATCCTCTTGTCATTCAATTCCTTAGTACACACCAACCCATTAATCCATTAATTCATTCAATTAAACCATGCATCGAAACCAACATCCTCTAATTGCCAAGAGCACCACCCTATGTCCTATTAACCACTGTCAACCATAGTATAGCACATATCACATGTAGTTCCATATAACTCAATAAATCGTATATCCATTAAACCATTAGCTAGGACTAACAACAATCCATTTAAACTTCAAAATGCATAGTGCAACATCGTATAACATAGTAACATAGTTCATCTCTTGTGGATTTTGTTCACATTGTCTTATTTCTTTTCAATTACTCTTATTCCTTTTCAATTTATCTTATTTGTAGTTACTAACATGTATCTTTTGCAAGTGGCACAAGTAATAATTCAAGGAGTAAATGGCAAGGTAACAATGGATATCATAATCCATTTTAATACGACATTAGATCCTATAGCAACATAACACTCATGCATTATCCATCATCCATTTGTCGTGAATAGAACCAACATTGATCATCAATCATTCTCAAACCTGTAAGCAATGTCAAACAATAGTAAAAAAAACATCAAATAAGAACCAGATATGATCCTCCAATCTACAAGGGGGTTCCACCTACTAGTATTATATATATCATTAGCTTATAATTAATAGGATTTAGAAATACTTTGCAAGAGAAATCCTTGTTGCGATTTTAATCGTCAACAGTGACATTGGGTGTAGGATTCCCAATTTGTAGCACTTGTTCCGTGGTTGGGTCAGGATTTTCCGAACCTACAACTTTTTCTATAACATTTTGGCACAATTTCTTGGGAATATTTTGAATCTTTTTCATACTCTAATGACACTTTGGTAAGATGTCCCAAAGAATTTACCTTAGCTTGCCTGATGACTCCACCCAAGGCACGTTCCCTTTCCACTTTTCTTGATGATCCCATATTGAAGCTCAACTAGCGACTCCACCTTCCCAAAACCCTTCCTTTCCCTCTTCCCCCCATTCTACCCTTTGATGAGCCTTGATCTCATCTAGTGACTCCATTGAGGTGTTCGTACAGTCAATGGAAATATGGCACCATGGGATGAATCCCCATCAAAAAATTGTTATGCCTCTAAGAAAGAAATATTTTTACATATGGAAAAGAAAAAGGATGCCAATAAAGTTGTTGAGGAAATGATTAATATCATAAGAGAGTTGTTTCATTCCCCTGGTGATGAAGAAATGTTAGAAGACCATACATATGAAGAAAGTCATCAAGAAGAGAAAAAAATGATTTGTGACCCTTTAGAAGACCTTGATGATGCTTTATTCCATGACCTTGAAAGTGAAGAAGTATCAGAAGAAACCTTGGATATAACATATCCCCTTGATTAAAATAAAGCAAAGAACTATGCACTCAGAATCAATCCTCTTGTGATGAAGAGGAGATGGAGGGACTTGTCGATAAAAGGAAATAAGAATTATGATAAAGCGCAACATATTGAGGCACCACTATCTATGATCTCGCTTGATGAAGGTGAGGTTATCCAATCTTGTTCACCTCCTAATATTGTAGAAGCGAGATCAATATCGATGGTAAAGAATTTGAAGGTCCAGTTGAAGATGTCCATGCCTCTACTCCTCCTGCACAAAAAGATGAAAAGATGGTCGTTTTCAGTCATATTGATGGCCTTATGAAAGTGTCCTTCGATATGGTTAATGATCCAATAGATACTTTCATACAGATTGGCAGACACAAATGGGATCTTAGTTTTCTTAAATTTTATAGAGACCCCATTTATGACATTGAGGGTAGATCTTAGGTAGAGGGGGTGTCATTATCAAAGGAGTGGTCCTCATACATATATGATTCAGGTGTTTTGTAGCCTAGTGATGATATGGTTACATATTTTTTCTTCCACTTCAAGGATGACTTGTCACAACATACTCAAAGTGATCTCCAATCATCCTTTGGTACATACCCTTTTGAGGATGCAGATTTATTTTGTGAAGACTTCCAATTGTTGTGCTTAGATTTTGAGAAATACCAGGACATGACCCACCTTAAGGTAGTCAAATGTTCATTATTCAAAGGAGAAGTATTTTCATCTTGGATATTTCCATAGAGATTCACAGGGAAAGAGGTGGTTTTTTTATACAACTGAGACTGTTCCCTACCTCTTACCCTCTTCTCTAAGAAACCATACAATATTCTTCCGATCTCTCATTTCCTCTCAGCCCTCAACAAGAAAGGAGTCTTTATGTGTAGATGAAGATGAGCCTTTGTCTACATATATTATCCCCCTTAATATATGGATTGATCACTCTTGTGGCTACACTTTCAGGGTGCATGATCAGGATGATGGTTTCTCTCTAGAAGGATTTCCTCCGTCTCACCCATCTTCATGAGTTTTATTTCATGATCGATTATATGTATGCTTATTATTATTATATGCTTAAATTATCTTTGTTGTATTATATGATTAAGAACAGGGGGAGATACTTTGATGATATGATCAAATGGTTGCATTGATTGTATGACTTCACCTTACATCATCCAACACATGATCTTCAAGGACCCAGGTAAATAGGTAAGTCATTTGATTCTCTGCATTTGCATTTTTATTTCTCATATTACTTTAGATGTATTTCATTTTCATTTTTCTCTACTTGCATATTAATTTCATCATTAGCTTAGAGATTTTTGAAAACATGTCAAAATTTTCTTTTTCTAGCTTATTTGGTTTTGATTATGATCATATGAGAAGAAGGATGAGTAGGCCATCCTGCACTTGACAATTTGATGTTTCGTTGTAGACATAGGTCTACCAGGAGATTTTGTGGTTCTCATGCACTCTAGGATGAGCACATGTCCCATAGTAGGAGCTAGATGTTATCCCCCTTTTGTGGATAACTAAGGATATTATGTCTTGAGGCACTCAATTTGCAGGTATGGAGTGTAGAGATATTACATGACCAACATTACCCTTTGCATAGATGGACACCCACTCACCACCACAGATGGTCTCATTTTTGCAGATGGCATCCACCACACCAGCTGGCTTCCGGAAGGTAGTGGGCCTTGCTCCATGAGGTACACATCATTATTATGGTGAGAATAATTTCAATATTCAATCCATTTCATTATGTTGTGTCTTAGATTGCTCTACATTCCATGGCATGTTCTTGGAAATTATGCATTTTTCCTTGCTTCACCTTGGTGGTCGACATTGTGCCCTAGTAAGTGGTTTTCCTTAGGGATGGGTTTTCTACTGGGAAATCCCTTAATGATCCATTTTATTGTTCTCGACCATACTTACCACTTTCCATAATTATTCCCCTCCATTTCCTTATCTCTTGGGATTTTTGGGTGTATTAACCCAAGAAGGGGTTGTCCCTCATTCTATGCGAAGAAGGGGATAAAGGCCCAGAGGGATTGGTGTTGGGTAAAAGATAAAATCCTTATATAAACCTTCAAGATGCTTCTCTCAGGGATCACCCAAGAAAGCAATGAAACACTTATATTTGAATAAAGGGGACACACAATATAATAAATAATTCTTAAAACGTTAGTTGAACGATAGGAGGTCTCTTCACGAGATGACCTATCATGTCCATGAATATCTAGTGGTATGACATTACCATCATTTGGTCAACAAACCATGGTAATGGCTCTCAGTTGCATGGTTGAGAGCAAAGGGGTCTCATCATGAGCCATCCTTCTCATTTCCATTAGGTGTTTATAAGTGACATTGCCATCATTTGGTCACCTCTCCAAGGAAGTGACCTTCAATCTCCCATGATGCTATTATGAAAGAAAATATAAAGAAAGAAAGATAAAAGGCAATTGATGGGTTGGAAAACATACATTGCGGACAAAGGTATCGCACACCCTCTACAAAAGAACCCATGAATGGGATACTATGACCCCTTGTATGTCATGAGCCCTATTGTCATTGAGTCTTGACCCCATCCACCTCATACACTTTACATTCCTTAGAGAGGGACCTCTTGGAATCTCTCCTTGACCTAGGGAAAGACCTACCAAATAGGACAACTTGTCAACCCTCCCATACTTAAGCTTGAAAAGTCGCATATTGTCCTTGAGCTATTTATTGTTTCATATAGTGATCTTTGATGCACATGCTTGGACGTATTATTTATTTATTGGATCCACTTATCATTTTTCTATGACTTGAGATCCTTGGAGGGTGCATTCATTTGTCTTTACAAAACCTAGCTGGTGGACAATTTTCGGATAACAAGCCTAGATTGGGATTCCATGGGGATACAATCCCACAGGTTGGATTCCAAGGGCCCGCATGATGGATGAGAGAGATCATACTTGGATGACCTTGATGATGACTTGGATGACATATCTCACCCCTTACTTACCAAATGATTTTCCCAGGAGGGGCAAACTGTTCCACTTTTTGGCTTGACGTCATGATCATGTCAGGATAGGGCATGGTGGTGAGGTGCCACTCTTTTAAATATGGATGTTTTAGGAGGATAAGGGTATTCACCATGATATGAGTGCCTATATGCTTGACACATGGCCTTTGGAGGCCCATCCATGCGTCTCCAACACCAACGACTTCCTCAAAGTGGAAAAACATCCACTAAATGGGTGACATCCGTCTAAATTAGGGTTTAATTTGTGCAAAAAGTGAAATTTTAAGTGAATTGTTTAATATTAGGTTGTTAAGGGGAAAATATTAGGGTTATTGACCCCTAATCGTGTTTTGTACTCCTTATTTTGTGGACAAACTATGTTAGCTAAATTTAGTATAAATAGAGATCATAAGATCTCAATTGAAACATAACTCTCTCTCTTGTGAGAGACTTGGTATGAAATTTTCTGCCCTCTTGGCTCTTTTATCTCTTGTGCACTTGTGTTATGGCTATGTTTATGAATGGTTGATGGAGGAAGGTCTAACACTAGTTTTGGATGATGCTTTCTAGCTCTTGTGGTGATTTATCTTGACATTTCTCTTGATCTTGGTATGGTTTTCTACTATAATGATATCATTTTTCAAGTTAAAGTATTTTTATGATAGGATATAGGTGGGAAGTATAAGGTCATACACCCCCACCATAGCGTTCATCAATTTATTTTCTTCATCTCATTGATTAATGGTTTGCTAAGAGAAGTATAAGGGAGTACACCCTCTTAGCTTAGACCCTAGCTTAGAGAAAATTTCCTTTGGGGGTAAAAGGGATTACACCCCCAAGGAGGTAGATTATATAAGATGCTTGTGACTCCATTAACCCAGTATTAAAGGCAATATTCATTGATTTGTTGCACTGGAGAAATAAAATATTGCATTGGGAAACGCGATTTTCGGTCATTTTTACTTCATGCAAAGTGGATTGTTTTCCTTGTGCCTTGAGCACCTTGCAGTCACTAGGGAGTCCCCATATAGGGGTTACTTATTGATTATGTTACAAAATTTCATATTCATCCATTATGTCTATAGAAACCCTAACTTACTTTCTTGAATAACTCTCTTATCAACCATTAGATTTTGCTCAAAGTTTGCGCACTTGCTCTCCTTGGTCCAATGCAGTTTTTGGCAAATTTTGAGGAGATTTCAGTGGCTGATTTTCTTGATGTAATACATTGAATGTTACAGATATAAAGTTGATATAATTTTCTGCATAAAAGTGTTTACAACAACCTTATCTTTTATTCTAAGAGTATTGGTTTTTCATCTTGAGTTTAGCTAGTCATTTACTAGTTTTTTCTCTTTCATTTTCTACTTGATATTTAGAATTTATTTGGAAGATTATAGTACCTTTTTCTTTCTGATATATATTGTTATATATTTCTGAAAATTAGGGAAAACAATCTTAACTTGTTGATCCAATTAACATATACTATTGCAAAGTGTCTTTTCTTCTGTCTCGAGTAGGTACAATCATCCGGACAAGTGTTATACCTGTGGGGAAACAATTACTTGACTTGAAAGGAATATATTTCCAAATTTCACTCCACTTATAATTTACCTATAGGGGATTTATTTCCATACATATTCATTTCCATATCAATCCCCCTAGGGTCACCATGATCGCCTCCCTAGAGTGACCTAGTCACCCTTGAAGTGTGGGACCTACATCGAGGTGACATTGGGTGTACGATTCCCAAGTTGTAGCACTTGTTCTATGGTTGGGTCGAGATTTTCCCAACCTACAACTTGATATATAACAGGACCAATTCCTAAGCCAAGGTATAAAAATTTCTCTAGCTTTGTGTCCTGAACACATTGTCTCTTGGATCATGATTATGTCTGACCTTATGCCTAGGAACATTCTTTTGATGGATAGGTTATTTGGGGCATCCTCAACCCCTTGCATGTTGAATGAAAGGAAGATCATTTTTCCTTTGAGGGAAGGTACTTCCCTTCTCTAAGGACCATGGTGATGGTCACTTGGGTTCCTTTGTCAATTTCTACACTGACTCGTTCTTTTGGTTTAGAAAGATGGGATTTTTTTCCTGCCTGAGTGTGAGGAGGAGGGTCTAGGGAAAATCCCCCATGGGAAGGGAAGGTCACTCAGGATTTGGATCTCAAGTCCTATCTATTTACCTAAGGAGAAATTAAGACTTCATGGGAGGGGGGAAGGGGGATAACAAAATTGGAGGCTTCAGGAGAGGGTAAAGAGGAAACACTATTAGAGGAGGAGGGGAAGGGAGAAGGAAGGGGGTCCACCTTGAGAAAGGGAGAGGGGGAGGGTTCTCTCAAGGGATCCTCTTCCAAAACCAACTTTCCAATCGACAAAATCAGGAAAGGGAAAAAAGAAGGGGGNGGACTTCGGGAGAGGGGAAGGACCTGGGAGATGGGGGGGAAAAGAGGGAAGGGGGTCAGAGGAAGGAGCCCCCATACCAAAATGAGAATACGAAGGAAGGGATGAAGGAACCATACCTATATCATAATATTTTTTAACCAGGTCACCAAGATCTTGACTGGAAAGGACCACTTTGTCATTGTCCAAAATAATCTCTTCATTGTTTCCTTCCACCAAGACGACCTCCATTCAGTCCTTCGTTTTAATTGTGGATTTTGTTTTACAAAGTCTAGCAGGAGATTACTGAGGCAACATGATTCTAGTACACTAGAAGAAGATATGACTAATTTCATGGCATTCATAGCACCGAAAAGGTATTCTCTAGTAGTCCACCTTATGTTTCCAAGTAATTACAACGTAGACCAGATTGATGCTTCCTAATAAACCTTCTCTGAAATCAAATTCAATCATGACCTAGGCCCATGTGCAACATTTTTTCAAGTCCCAATTAGGTTCAAGCTTGACAAAAGTGACCAATTTGTTTCCAATAGCTTCCAATGCTTCCATAGACCAAAACGCCAAGGGAAAGCTAGGTAAAATCTCCCACACCTTCATTGCCACCATGGATTCCTTAAGGGGGTCGAAATCCATTGTCCAAGGTTTAAGGTTAAGTATGAAAAGGCCCCAAGACCATTTTGTTTTTGTATTTATTTGTAGTCTTTAGTCGAAAAGAAACTGAAGGAAATCCAGTTTCTAGAGAAAAGAAGTATCTTTGGGACATATCCAATTAGTGGTTTCCACAGATTATTTATCCAACCCATGGGGGGTTTTTCTCACGGTGATTTACCATTAAAAATTATGACCAGAGTCTTCCCAACTAGTTGAGGGACATCGCTAAGGGGAATATCGTCTCTGACCATGATCTTCAGAGAACCCCTTCATTCCTTGATACACGGAAATGATTTTTTATGCAAGGGTTGGTCATTTTTTCTAGTTAAACCCTTATTTTCGTCCATCTGTGGAACACCATGAATAGAACCCTTCTCCTTAGAGAAATAATAAGGGGGAACATGATAAATCTTTGGCTACCTAAAGGGGCAAGAAGTTCAGGATCCAGTGGAAATGAAATTAGAAGGAGAATGGTTGGCAAGCCCAAGACAGTTGGATCTATTCCCTTACAACAAATGTGAAATTGTGCGAGGGGCCGAGTGAGGGTTCTGGAGGTATTCTAAGAATTGGTAATAGTTGAATATCGTTGACCTAAGGTGTCTATGGACAACTATGGTTGACCAGTTTTTATTATGTTTGACAATAGTTGAAAAGGTTGAATTTAATATTCTTGATCACATTACAACATGAAGATGATTACTTCAATATTACATCACATGTTTCATTATCGTTGACTTCAATATTATATCACATTATGACATTAAGATGTTGGTCACTTCGATTTAATGTTATAATATAACATTAAGAGGTTGAATTTGTTATAGAAACAAGATCGCAGAGCAATAAAATAAAATAAAATGTGGAAATAAAACACAAAAAATACAAAATATAATAGAGACAGAGATATACATGGTTTACCCAGTGTGGGATACATCCATGAGATAAATTTCTAGGTCCTTCCTTTATTATTATCCAACAAATGAAGGGATACAATCTACAACACACCCCCTGTAAATTCCTCTTCTTTCTCTCACAGTCTCCTCTCTCAGAATACAATATTTGCAATAATGCACAGTCGCAATACAATTCCCTCATAAAAGAGGGTTTCCTTCTAGGGAAAAAAACCATAAAATAACTTCTACCATCATATATGCAAACTTATAATGAAAATTACAATATTTTACAAGGAAAATTTCCCCAAAATTTTTCTTCGGGGGCATGGCCCCCGAATCCCACACCAGGGGGGGTAAAAACAATTTCTCCACCACCCCCTAGACCCCCATGGCAACAGATTTGGGGGGAAAAGACCTCCTTCACCCCCGTTATGGAATGGGGTCCAAGAACGACTGGAACAAACCTCTAAATGAGGAATATAATCAGGCTCCACAACCAACAATCTCCCACTTGGAGACTGATCACAACAAATCCACTGTTGTTATACCTGTTGGACTATACTCCTCCTTGGAATTGGAAAATTTCTCATCTGCACCTTCATGCTTGAAGGCCAACTGAAATTGAGCAGGAACTTAGTTTCTCCCTGGTTACTCCCTTTGTTGACATGTTTGCAGGATTTTGGCTAGTATGTATTGGTTGTGGAGCTAAATTATCTTCCTGATTTAGATGTTTGTTTCAACCGTTCTTGGACCCCATTCCCTAATGTGGGGGTGTCGGGGGGATTCCCCCACACAAGTGTCACTATGGGGGTCCATGGGGGGCGAAGAAATGTTTTTTAGGCCCCATTGGCAGGGGATTCAGGGGCAGTACTCCCGAAGTGAAATATTTGGAAAAAATTCCTTGTAAAATATTGTAATTTCATAGTCAATATGGATCGTTGATTATATGGTCACAGATCTAATGGTAGAAGTTACTTTAGGTATATTTTTCCTAGAAGGAAACCCTCTTTTATGATGGAATTTTATTGCAAACGTTGTATTCTAAGAGAGGAGACATGATGTTAAGAACCAAATATCAATATAGCATAGAAAAACCTTAGAAAAGGTACTCAACGCCTTGAAAAAGAGATAATTTCAGATAATAAGCCTCTTCAAGGGGGAAACCTCCTTTTACCCCACTTAAATGTTCAAGTACAAGATGATTCAAAATTAAAATTTCTCCTTGGTATATACAGGAGACTAGGAGGTATAATTACAACTAATGGCCTAAAGCCGACATAAATAAAATAACATTACTAATATATTATGCCCCAATTAAGGGGTAATGAGCCAATATTAGGGCTTAACATGCCCCTCCCCTTGAGACAAGTGTTTTTCTCAACGCTTGAGTAAATATGGATGCTTATTTATAAAAGACTCATCTTCCCAAGTGGAATATTCAACCAGTAGTTTCCTCCATTTAATGAGATACTCTGAAATGGATCTATTCCTCAGCTGGCAAATTCTTGTGTCAGTGATGGCTTCAGGCTCCAATACAATTTTTCCTTCCTCATCAAGTTCTCAAAATATAGTTTGAACTGGGATCTTGTCGCCTATAACCTTCTTTAAGCATGAAACAAGGAAAACTGGGTGTATTCGTGAAGATGCGGGAAGCTCCAATTTGTATGCCATAGTACCAATCTTTTGCAACACCTTATAAGGGCCATTGTACTTTGGTGATAATTTATTATCCTTCTTGGATTTCTTGAGGGACATCTTCTTGTATGGTTGTATTCTAAAAACACCCAATCCCCTACTTCAAAACTTCTTTCACTACGATGTTGATATGCTTGTTTTTTCATGCGATTTTGTGCCATGGTCAAGTTATCCTTTAATATTTGGAGGACTTGTTGTTGATTCTCGATGTGATATTCCACTGCTTGAACCTTATATTTTTCTTTTAGAGAAGAAGTGATGGAAGGAGGGTGGTATCCATAAAGTGCCATAAATG
>ML781260.1:557975-575529 GCA_009831015.1 Picea engelmannii
GGGAGTCAACTCTTCAAACGAAATTGCTTCTATGTTTTCATCTTGAGATGGTTCTTGTTCTTGTTCTTCTTCCTCTTCACAATCTATGTAGAATAATTTCTTCTCACCACACTTATGTCCCTTACTGTACTTGTTGTCACAATCAAAGCATAAAACTTTTTCTTTTCTTTACTCCAATTGTTGAGGTGTCAAACTTGTAGGTTGAGGTTTTTTAGAAGAAGGAGCATTGTTCTCTCTATAGATGTTAGGATTGGTCCTTCTAGTAGCCATAGCCATATTTTTACTTTCAACATTTCTTGCCACCTTAAATACATTCTCCAATGATTTGGGTTCCCAAAGGCGAACCTCATGTTTAACGTTATCCTTTAAAGTTCCTATGAATACATCAATCAAGTGCTCATCTGGAATATCAGTTACCTTTATATTCAATCTTTGGAAGTTCTCAATGTGCTCGGTAACTGAACCCTTTTTCTTGAGATTTATCAATTGGCTAAAGAAGGTATTGCTCCTTGTATCCTCATAGTGGGCTATCATTTCTTATGTGAAAATTGTCCAAGTGACGAGTGATTTGCGAGAACAAAGCCATAGATACCATACAAATTGATTAGGTTCTAACTATAAAGAAGTAATTCACAACTTTTGTGTATGTGGCACATTATGGAGATCAAAGAATTTCTCCATCTGAAGTATCCATCTGATTGGGTCCTTGCCATCAAACTTCCTCATATCAATATTAGGAACGTGGTTGGTCTTCAAACCAAAATTTGATTTTCTCCATTCTTGATTCACCTTCCTTGTGTCCTCATCATGAATTTCATGGGATGCATTTTCACTTTCAGGTGTCTTCTCTGTTACGAAATTTTTCAATACTTCCATAATCTCCCCTTTTAAACCCTCCATCATCTATTGTTACTATCTTCTTTTTTAAATCATTTATGTCCCTACTTATTTATTCCCCTTCATAAAGAGTCCAAGTAGGATTTTTTGGAGGCTTATTTGGTGTAGAAGTTCCATTTTTGGGTGGCATGTTGGCCAAGTATCACTTTTGAACCTTGATTTTGAGGTGGTTCTGTTAGACAATATTTCTTCTGTTGTATCTCCCGAGTTTTGGCCCTTCTGGGTATGAAACTTTCTTTTATGTATTGCTATGATATTCCTTATCTACAATGCCACAGTTCTGATCAAAATTGGATGTGCCAAGTCAAATTTACGATAACTTCCCCACAACTTGCCGATTTTTGGTCATTCCAGGATATCTCACTTGTATAGAGTGCCCCACACAAAATAATTGATATACAATTCTAAAACTTTCACCAAAAATAATAAACACTATTCACAATACAATGAAACTAGTCCCACTCAATTTAGATACTCTAGGAAGAAGTTATGATTGTTTTACCCAGAACACCTTCTTGAGACTAGTCAATAGGACTAGTCAGATACCCTATCTTACACAAGGTGTATCTACAAATTTAAGATGACCCAGAAGATGAATTTTTTACCACAGATACCTTACTGATTTCTGTAAATATCCTCTATATTTTAGGTTCTGAAACATTACAAAAAAGTTTTTATAGCGAAAATTCCGCAATGACTCAGTTCAGGATGATTCCAGAACCCTATCTTGTACAAGTTGTATCTCTAAAAGTATAAGTCCTCAGGAGATGAATTTTGAACCCAACATACCTTGATCCATATAATAAATATCCTCAAATCCATTCCTTCTGAAACGTTGTAGAAAACAAATTACAGTGAAAATTCCAAGGCGTCTCAGATGTAGCAGTGAAACCCCAAGACCTTGAGCTCTGATACCATATGTTAACAACCAAATATCAATATAGCATAGAAAAACCTCAGAAAAGGTACTCAACACCTTGAAAAGGAGATAATTTTAGATGATAAGCCTCTTTGATGGGGCAACCTCCTTTTACCCCACTTAAATGTTCAAGTACAAGATGATTCAAAATTAAAATGTCTCCTTGGTATATATAGGAGACTAGGAGGTACAATTACAACTAATGGCCTAAATCCAACATAAATAAAATAATATTACTAATATAATATGCCCAAATTAAGGGGTAATGAGCCAATATTATGGCTTAACACATGAGAGAAATAAGAGGAAGTTACATCAGTTGAGCTATAGGTTGTATCCCTTCATTCAGCTGGATAATAAAAAGAAAGGACCTAGAAATTTCTCTGGTGGATGTATCCCACACTAGGTGAACCACATATATATGTGGCTCTATTGTATTATGTATATTATTTTTTTTATTTCCTAATTTTTTTTATTTTATTTCTTCGTGATCCTATTTTTATAACAATTGGTATCCGAGCGAAAGGTAACTCATCAAAAATGATGGTTCCTGGTTTAAGTGGGAGAAAAAGTGGAAGATGGAAAGTTTAGGGTTGAGAA
Source organism: Picea engelmannii (assembly GCA_009831015.1). Lineage (NCBI taxonomy): Eukaryota > Viridiplantae > Streptophyta > Pinopsida > Pinales > Pinaceae > Picea > Picea engelmannii. Next base: position 560,392 of record ML781260.1, read on the forward strand.
ATTTAACGACCAAAAATACCAGTTATGGAAGATGCAGATGGAAGATTATTTATATCAGAAGGATCTATTCATATGATTGGGTGGAGTAGAAAATAAGTCGACATCCATGAAGGACAAAGAATGGGAGGTTCTTGACATAAAGGAACTAAGAATGATATGATTGAGCCTAGAAGCATCAATGGATTTAAATATTTCAAAAGAAAAGACAACGAAGGAGATGATGGACACATTGGATAAACTGTATGAAAAAACATCGACGTCCAATAAGGTATTTCTAATCAAGATATTATTTAATATGAAGATTTCAGAAGGTGGGTCTGTTGCAGATCAGTTAAATGAATTTAATACGATTACTGATCATCTAAGTTCTGTAAAAGTGTACTTTGATGATGAGGTCAGGGATCTTCTAGTGTTGTGTTTATTTCTAGAAAGATGGAATGGCTTGGTCATGGTTGTAAGTAACTTTTCATGTGGTTCAAACACTCTAAGATTTGATTATGTTGTTGGCGTTATACTTAGCAAGGAAGTGCGACAAAAACTCCCAAGTGAGACATCAGGTAATGTGGTGACCATGGAGAATAGGGGAAGAAAAAAGGATAGAGGAAAGGGATCAGGGAAACATGGGAATTCTAGGAATGGTAGATCCAAATACATAATGGGAAAGATAGAGTTATGGAATCGTGGGAAGAAAGGACATCTGAAAAAAACATTGCAGAGATCCAAAGAAACAAAAAGGTGGACAACAAGAGAAAAATCAAGAATAAAATGTAACACGTGATGTGTAACAAGATGCTTTGATTCCTTCTGTAGATAATAATTATGAGTCTTTGGTAGTGTATTCATGGCCTTCATTTCATACCACACCCCATAGGAAACATTTTATAGATTATGTTCAAGGTGATTTTGGACAAGTTCATTTGGGTGATGATGTACCATGAAAAATTGTTGGAATGGGTAAGGTACAAATAAGTAAAAAGAATGGAAACCAATGTTTATTGAAAGACATAATACATGTACCAGATCTAAGGAAAAATCTAATTTCAATAGAGAAGTTGCAAAGTGAAGGTTGTATATTTATATTTATGGTTAAGGCATTGAATGTCAACAAGGGATCACTCCTAATAAAAAAGGAGAGAAGATAGGCACATTGTATTTATGTACTGGTAATACTAACTCTTGTATCTCTTTAGTTTCTACAAGAGTGGATACAACACTGTGAAATCATAGGCTTGGACACATGAGTGATAAGGGGATGAAAACACTTCACAAAAGAAATTTGTTTCGAGATCTTAAACAAATTGATTTGGATTTTTGTGAGCACCGTCTTTATGGAAAACAAAAAAAGGTTAGATTTATTAGAGTTGGAAAAGAAAATAAGAGTGAAAGGTTAAATATTATGCCTACATATGTATGGGGACCATCTCAGGTATCATCTCTTGGTGTCTCTCGTTATTGCATTTGACAAAAATATGATGTTTTCTATACTTTTAAGAAATGGAAATCTTTGGTTGAGAATGAGACAGGAAAAAAGTTGAAGTGTCTCAGATCAGACAATGGAGGTGAATATTGCAACAAGGATTTTTATTATAATTGTTCTCTCCATGGGAATCATAGAGAGAAAACAGTTCCAGGAAAACCACAAGAAAATGGTTTGTCAGAAAGTATGAACATGACAATCATGGAGCGTGCAAGGAGTATGAGATTGCATGTTGGGTTTCCATTACAATTTATGGAAGATGTTGTAGATACTGCCATTTAATTAATAAACAAAGGACCTTCAAGCTCTTTGGATGGTGGAATTCCAGAGGAGGAATGGACAAGTAAAAAAGTAAACTATTCTTTTTTGAAAACTTTCGGTTGTGAAATATTTGTCCATATTGATAAAGAAAATAGAACAAAGCTTGAGGTAAAATACAAGAAGTGTATTTTTATTGTATACAATGTTAATGATTTTGGTTATCTCTTATGGGATTATGAAAATCAAGAAATCATTAGGAGTAGAGATGTCATATTTAATGAGAAACTCATGTACAAAGATCAGTTGTAGGAAAATAAACATGAAAAAGAATAACCATAATACACAGTACTTGATGAGATCACTGAAAAATAAATTCCAAAGGTACTAGAAAATCAAAATGTGAACCTCAAAATCCTACAAGTGTTGTTAGAATATCTACCAGGTTAAGTACACCCCCTGAACTATACTCTCCTTCATTGTATTATTTATTGTTGACTGATTCTGGTGAACCAGAATGTTATAAAGAGGCAATGCAGGTAGACACTAAAAAGAAGTGGGAGCAAGGCATGAAAGAGGAAATGGATTCCTTGGTAAATAACAAGCCTTGAGACTTGGTTGAATTGCCTGTAGGAAAAAGAGCATTGAAGAATAAATGGGTTTACAAGATGAAGGAAGAAGATGGAGGAAAAACATTTTACAAGGCTAAACTTGTTGTAAAGGGATTTGCACAAAAGAAAAGTATTTATTTTCATGAAAAAGTTTCTCATGTTGTTAAGATGACTTCAATTAGGACTATTTTAAGTCTTGTGGAAGTAGAATATTTGCATCTTGAATAGTTAGATTTAAAAACACATTTTCTCCATGGGGATTTGGAGGAAGAGAGTTATTTGCAACAACCAAAGGGGTATAAGGTCAAAGGGAAGGAAACTTTGGTATTAAATTTGAAGAAGAGGTTGTATTTCCTAAAACAAGATCCAAAGCAGTGGTATTTGAAGTTTGATAGGTTTATGATAGAACAAGGTTATAGTAGATGTCATTCTGATCATTGTGTTTATTTTAAAAGGATAGAAAATGGAAGTTATATTATCTTGTTATTGTATGTAGATGACATGCTTATTCCAACATCTAATATGTAGGATATAAATTTTCTCAAGAATAAATTAGATAACTCATTTGCAATGAAGGATTTGGGTGCTGCAAAGAAAATCCTTGGTATGAGAATAACATGAGACAGGGAAAATCGCAAATTGACATTGTCTCATGGTGAGTACACAAAGAAGGTGTTGGAGAGGTTTAGATTGCAGAATGAAAAACCATTTAGTACACCTTTGGATATAAATTTCAAATTAACTAAGGAAATGTGTCCCAAGACACAGGAGGAGATAGAATACATGTCTAGGGATCCTTATTCATCAACAATTAGAAGCTTGATATATGCGATGGTTTGCACAAGACCAAATATTTCACATGCAGTGGGAGTTGTGAGAATGCATATGAAAAATATAGGTAAAGAACATTGGGAGGTAGTAAAGTGGATTATCAGGTATTTGAGAGGCACTTCTACTGATGGATTATGTTTTGTAGGTTCATACACTATTCTGCAGGGATATGTTGATTTAGATATGGAAGGTGATAAAGATAACAAGAGGAGAACACAGGGTATGTTTTCACTATAGGTCGAACAACATTAAGTTGGATTTAGAAAAAGCAAAATTTTGTTTCACTTTCAACAATAGAAGCAGAGTATGTTGCTGCTACAGAGGCTAGTAAATAGATGATTTGGTTTCATAGGTTTATGGAGGAATTGGGAAAGAAGTAAGGGAATAACAGGTTGTAATGTGATAGTGAGAGTGCCATTCATGTTGCAAAGAACTCATCCTTCCATTCAAATACTAAGAATATACAACTCAGGTACCATTTCATACGATCCGTATTGGAAGATGGACATTTGAAGTTGGGAAATATACATACTAGCCAGAATCCTGCAGACATGTTAATAAAGGAACTAACGAGGGAGAAACTCAATTCCTGCTCAGTTTCAATTGGTATTCAAGCATGAAGGTGAAGATGATAAATTTTCCAGGTCCAAGTTGGAGTATAGTCCAACAGGTACAACAATAGTGGAGTTGTTGTGATCAATCTCCAAGTGGGATATTGTTAGTTGTGGAACCTGATTATATTACTGATTCAAATATTTTTTTCAACCGTGATTGGACCCCATTCCCTAATGGGGGGTGTGGTAGGGCTTTGCTGTGACTAGGGGGGTCCAGGGGGGGTGACGAAAATTTTTGTAGCCCCCCCTAGCGGGGGATTTTGGGGTAGTTCCCCTGAAGAGAAATATTGAAAAAAATTGCCTTATAAAACATTGTAATTTCATAATCAATCTAGACCATTCATTATAAGGTCATAGATATGGAATTATAAGTTATTTCAAGGATTTTTTCCCTCAAAGGAAACCCTTTTTTATGAGGGAATTGTATTGCGGCTATGTATTATTGCAAATTTTGTATTCTAAGAGAGGCAATTGTGAGAGAAAGAAGAGGAAGTTATAGAGGTTGAGATATAGGTTGTATCCCTTCATTTTGTTGGAGAATTAAAAGGAAGGACCTAGAAATTTCTCTTGTGGACGTAGCCCACACTAGGTGAACCATGTATATCTCTGTTTCTATTTTATTCTGTATCTTCTGTGTTTTATTTCTGGATTTGTTTTATTTTATTCCTCTATGATCCTATTTTTCTAATAGTATGTATCTTTTCCAACTTCAAATATCCATCTTCCAAGATGGATCGTATGAAATGGTACCTGATATTTATATGCTTAGTCTTTGAATGGAAGGATGATTTCTTTACAAGATGAATGGAACTCTCACTATGACAGTACAACCTTCTATTCTCCTCATACTTTCCCAATTCCTCCATAAACATCTGTAACCAAATAATTTCTTTAATAGCCTCTATAGTACAAAAATACTCTACTTATGTTGTTGAAATTGAAACAACCTTTTACAGTTTCAAAATCCAACTTACCGTGGTTCCACCTATAGTAGAAACATACCCAGTGGTACTCCTCATGTTATCCTTATCACCTGCCATATCTGAATCAACATATCCTCGTAGAACAATGTATGAACTTATAAAAAATAATGCATGAGTAGAAGTACCTCTCAAATACCTGATAATCCACTTTACTACCTCCCAATGTTATTTACCTGAATTGTTCATATACCTTCTCACAACTACCACTTCATGTTCAATATTTGGTCTTGTGCAAACCAACACATACATCAAGCTACCAACTGCTGATGAATAAGGGACCCTGGACATGTATTCTATCTCCTCCTATGTCTTGGGAAAGATTTCCTTAGTTAATTTGAAATGGTTGGCCAAAGGTGTACTAAGGGGTTTTCATTCTAGCTTCTAAACATCTCCAACACCTTCTCTATGTACTCACCCTAAGACAATGTCAATTTGCGATTTTTCTTGTCTCTTGTTATTCTCATACAAAGTATTTTCTTTGTAGCTACCAAATCCTTCATCGAAAATGAATTAGCTAATTTCTTATTGAGCACATTTATATTATGCATATTAGACCTTGCAATAAGCATGACATTTACATACAATAGAAAGATAATATAGCTTCCATTTTCTAGCCTTTTGAAATAAACACAATGATCATAATGACATCTACTATAACCTTGTCCTATCATAAACCTATCAAACTTCAAATACCAATGCCTTGGAGCTTGATTTACTCCATACAATCCCTTCTTCAACCTAAGTACCAAATTCTCCTTTCCTTTGAACTCATACCCCTGTGGTTGTTGAATATAAATATGTTCCTCCAAATCCCCATGGAGAAAATTTATTTTTACATATACTTGTTTAAGATGCAAATATTATACTTCCATAAGACTTAAAATAGACCTAATTGAAGTCATCTTCAGAAAAGGAGAAAATATTTCATCAAAATATATACCTTTATTTTGTGAAAACCCGTTTATAACAAGTCTATCCTTGTATTGTTTTTTTCCTCCATCTTCTTCCTTCAACTTGTAAACCCATTTATTCTGCAATTCTCTTTTTCTTGCAAGAAACTAAACCAAGTCCCAAGTCTGGTTATTTACCAAGGAATCAATTTCTTCTTTTATACCTTTCTCCCACTTCTTTTTGGTGTCTCCTTTCATTCCCTCTTCATAACATTCTCGCTCACCAGAATCGGTCAACAATAAATAATACAATGAAGGAGAGGGGGTATACTTAACCTAGTAGGTATTCTAAGAACACTTGAAGGAGTTTGAGGTATCAATTGCTCTTTTTTTGTAATTTATTTTTCAGTGATCTCATCAACCACTGTGTATTCTAGTTTTTCTCTTTCCTATTTCTTTCCCTGCAATTGATCTTTGTACTTGACCTTATCATTGAATATGACATATCTACTTGTAATGATTTTGTGATTTTCATAATCCCATAGGAGACAACCAAAATCATTAACAACGTATCCAATAAAGGTACACTTCTTGGATTTTGCTTCAAGATTTGTTCTATTTTCTTTATCAATATGGATAAATGCTTCACAACCAAATTTCTTCATAAATGAATAGTTTATATTTTTACCCATACATACCTCCGCTGGAATTCAACCATCCAAATAACTTGAAGGTCCTTTTTATATTAAGTAAAAAACAATATTTATAGCATTTGCCCAAAATTGTAATGGAAACCCTACATGCAATATCATACTCCTTGCACACTCCATGTTGGTCATGTTCATCCTTTCTGACGCACCATTTTCTTGTGGTGTTCATGAAACTGTCTTGTGTATAGGAATCCCATGATATGAAAAATAATCATCAAACACCTTGTTCCATTATTCACCTTCATTTTCTAATCTGAGACACTTTAACGTTTTTCATATCTCATTCTCAAGCAAGTCTTTCCATTTCTTAAAAGTATAAAAAACACCACATTTTTTTTGAATTCATTAAACCCAAGTTTTCCTAGTTACATCATCAATAAAATTAAAATAATAATGATTGACACCAATACATGACACTTGAGTTGGTCCCCATACATTGGTATGCACAAGATCTAACTTTTCATTCTTCTTTGCCTTTCCAACTTTGAGAAATCCGACTCTCTTCTATTTTCCATAAACACAGTGCTCATAGAAATCCAAATCAATTTCTTTAATATATGGAAATAAATTTATTTTGTGATGTATATGCATCCTCTTCTCACTCATGTTTCCAAGCCTATGATGACACAATGATTTATCCACTCCTGTATAAACTAAAGAGATAGAAGAATCAATATTACCAATACATAAATACAATGTACATATTGTATCTCCTTTTTCTATCACCAATGATCCTTTGGTGACCTTCCACGCCTTATCTGTAAATAGAGATATACAACCTTCACATTATAATGTCCTTATTGAAATTATACTTTTCCTTAGATCTAGTACATTTCTTACCTCTTTCAATAACCATTGGTTTCCATTCTTTTTCTTTATTTGTACCTTACCCATTCCAACAATTTTGCATGGTGCATCATCACCTAAATGAACCTGTCCAAAATCACCCTAAACATAATCCTAAAAATGTTTCCTATGGGGTGTGGAATTAAATGAAGCCCCTAAATATAATACCCAAGACTCAAAAATATTATCAACAAAAAGAATCAAATAATATTGTAACACATCACATGTTACATTTTCTTCTTGATTTTTCTCTTGTTGTCCATCTCTTTGTCTCTTTGGACCTCTGCAGTCTTTCTTCGTTCTTTCTTCCCACAATTCTAGCACTCTATCTTACCCAGTATGTATTTGGATCTTCCCTTCCTAGAATTCCCACGGTTACCTAATCCCTTTCCTCTATCCTTTTGTCTTCCTCTGTTCTCCAAAGTTAACGCATTACTTGATGTCTCACTTGTTCTTTTCCATTGCATTTCCTCACTAAGGATAACACCAACAACATCATCAAATTTTAGAGTGTTCGAACTAGAGACAAAGTTACTTACATCCATGACCAAGCCATTCCAACTTTCTGGAAACATGCTCACAATTAGAATAGCCCTGACCTCATCATCAAAGTCCACTTTTACAGAACTTAGCTGACTAGTAACCGTATTAAATTCATTTAAATGATCTGCAATAGACCCACCTTCTGACTTCTTCATATTAAATAATATTTTCATTAGAAATACCTTATTGGATGCCAAGGGTTTTTCATACATTTTAGTCAATGCATCCATCAACTCCTTCGTTGTCTTTTCTTTTGAAATATTGAAAGACACCGACGCTTCCAGACTCAGCTGTATCGTTCCTAGTTCCTTTCTGTTAAGAACCTCACATTCTTTGTCCTTATTGGCCATCGACGTCTTTGTTATTCCACCCAATTGTAGGAATAGATCCTTATGATATAAATAATATTCCATCTGCATCTTCCATAACTAGTGGTTTTGGTCGTTAAATTTCTCGACCTTAATCTTTCCATCTTCCACCATTGCTCCCACTCGAAACAGGAACCCTATTTTTCAGTGAGTTACCTTTCTCTCTGATACCAGTTGTTAGAAAAACAGGATTGTGGCGCAATAAATAAAAAAATGTGGAAATAAAACACATAAAATACACAATACAATAGAGACACATATATACTTGGTTCACCCAGTGTAGGCTATGTACACCAAAGAAATTTACAAGTACTTCCTTTATTATTATCTATCAAATGAAGGGATACAACCTACAACACACCTGCTATAACTTCCTCTTCTTTCTCTCACATTCTCCTCTCTCAGAATACAATATTCATAATAATGTACAATGAAAATACAGTTTCCTCATAAAAGAGGGTTTCCTTCTAGGGGAAAAAAACATAAAATAAATTCTACCATAAGGTTTGCAACCTTATAATGAACGATCCAGATTGACCATAAAATTATAATACTTCATAAGGAAAATTTTCAAAAAAATTTGCTTCAGGGGCCTTGCCCCCGAATGCCCTACTAGGGGGGCTACAAAAAACTTTTTCGGCCCCGCTGGACCCCCCTGGTGACAACTGATGGGGAGAAATCCTCTACACACCGCCCATTAGGGAATGGGGTCCAAGCACAACTGAAACAAACCTATGAATCATGAATATAACCAAACTCCACAACCAACATAATTAAATATTATGTCGCATTTTAACACTAAGAGGTTGATAATATGGTTATGTTATTGAAATATTCCTCTCAGTTGATTTATGTATATTTCCTACATTCATCAATGGTTGTCACATTGCAAATTTCATTAAGTGTAATGCTACTTTGCAACAATCCTTGGGGGTTATGTTGGATTGCATTGTTTTTTTATGGTTATGTTACATTGTAACATTCTTTTTTTCTAACATATATTGAGTTGCTACATTCATCATTGGTTAAGTTTCATTGCAATGTTCATCCAGGGTTTTGTCACATTGATTTTGGTTGGCTTAGGTTGACTTAGGTTGGCCATGGTTGATTATGGTCGACCATGGTTAATTATTGTTGATTAGTTTTAGTTATGGTTAATTATTTTTTACTTCAGTTTACCATAGTTAACTATGGATGACAATGGATAAATATGGTTGACTTTGGTTGATTGTAATTAATTATTCTTGACCATGGTCAGCTATGGCTGACCATGTTTAGAAACCATTCTTAACTTGATTGTGTATTTGGGTCCTTAGTTAGGCAAGTAGCAAATTTAATGGTTTAATTTGCTTGATTATGGTTGACCACTGTAACTCCATTTTGATCCCGAAATTAAAAAATTATATGTATATATATAATGAATGGTCGAGGGTCAAGTGATGAAATATGTAAGCATTTTGAATTGAAAAAAAATAACTCACTAATTGTATATGGACAAGGACATACTCATGGGGTTCTATGATTCCATAAGAGAAGGGGATAAATGGAGATTTTAGCGGACTCCACACACCTAGAATCATATTCCATACCCATAAATCATTTTGAAATTAACTATTTACCCTTTTTATACTTATTAAAACCAATCATTGAATGTATGTAAGAGGTTGGTGGAAGAATAATCTTACCTAGGTATTGGAGGTTGGGTGGATGGAAGTTGTAATTGTTGGGGTTGTGGAAGTTTTAATTATTTAAGTGGTGTAGTTAGTTGTGTTTATGGTTGTGTGCAATATAGAATTTGTTGGAGATACGATTTTTGTGGATATTGTTTAGGTGGTGGCATAAGGTATGATGGTTGTTGGGGTGTAGTATAGGTATAGGAAATCATGTTCCTGTAGTTGGGCCCTTCCATCCTTGTCTCCAAGGACAGTTGGGTCTCTTCCATCCATCCTTTCCAAGCCATAGTAGGATCCAAGAATTGTGGTGAATATTGTTGAATAAGAAAATATGAAGTAAATTGAGATGAAGGTCTTGAAGAGATACCTGGTGCCCTTGGTTTCCAAGGTATTTTTGGTGCAAGTCTACATAATTGTTCGGTTGATTGATTCTCCCTTTGGTACATGTTGTGAGGGAAATCTCCTTACGGAGTAGCAAAAAGGGTTATACTTTGCATGCAGATATGACCAAGAGAAAATCTACTTTCTACCTTCATCCCCAGACTTAAATCCCATTTCTTTCAGTAAATACATCGCCAGATCAACCTACCTTGTTCTGGGTGTTTGATGTCAATCCTCTTGTGCACTTGATCACTTGTTCACAGTTCTCCTTCCAAAGATGACCTGCATACAAGACAAGCAACAACTACACATGCATCTTACCTATAGACTAACGGGTTAGAGATTCAAATATGTACTTAACAAACTATGAATAACTTATGAATTGGGACGAGAAAAGCATTTTATTTATTACTTTGAATGAATCAACTTACAAAAAGTCCAGACTGGCCACCGCTTCGCAAACCTGATCGTGGGCTCCTCTTCAACTATCCTCCAAATTCTTTGCTTTGTGTCTCTTCTGGCACAAGGATGGCTAAAGGGTTGGGACAATGGGAATATGCAAATGGGCAGAGTTTCTTTGCTATATTTTTCCTCCTTCCAAATGGGACCCCTAGCCCTTCTTTTATAGGCTAGAAGAAGCTAGGTATTTGGATGAACCCTCGGCCATGCATGGCCATGAGTTTCAGTTAACTCACCCAGAGCTGTGTGTTTTGTCGACAAGTTTCCTTTTTTCGTGCTTTTGTCAGTCTATGTGGGCTATTTTAGGTCATCCAGCATGTACACGCACGCAGTAATGGAGTAGGGTGCACGGGCCCTTATAAAAGAGGTCTTTTAAAGAGTTGTTCAACAGAGTTTTGGCAAAGAAGGGATATGAGATGGCCTGATGCCAGATGAGCATGTATGGTGCAATTTAGGGTTATAACCGATGCCCCCTAATGTGTGAGGTCAGAAGAGAATATGATGGTCGAAATACATTACCAATCTTTACTGATGTGCCAAACGATTGAGCCCAAGGATCAACAACTGGGAGGCGCCGTTTGCAAAATAACAAATGTCTCACTAAGGTAGGCATACCCATGCTCGGGATAAAATAGAATCATGGCTACCAATAAAATACACTGTAGATCCATGTCATATAACTATATAAATAGTAGCCGCAAACAATACATAGCGGAGCTACATCTCAAAATCAAAAATATATACATATAGAGTATCTATCTTCTAGAAGCTGATACGGCCTGATGGCTGGAGATGAGGTCTTCAGAGCTCGAGCAACTACTTCAAAATCTTCAAAACTTGGGTAGGACTATAATATGAGTGTACGACTACACTAGCCAGAGGTCTTCGATGGCTTGTTGGTCATGGACTTGATGATCATAATGAAGGCTTCACTGATTTCGAACAAGGACTTGATTGGACATTCAGGATGGCCGGGTATGAGGGAAAAAGACAAATGGCAGAGGGGTCGACTCAGGTTTGGTGACAAACTTCCCTTGGAAATTAGCACGACAAATGATGAGACTCAGGCAGCATGGCATTAATCATAAGTATACGAAGCAGGAGGCAACGTAAATTTCCCATATGTTTGGAAGGATAACCAAACAGTGGAGGACACAACTCTATATAGTGATAACAACTTCCCAAGGTCGTACTACATCCCATAGTTTGATGAACAAATGGACCGGTGTGCTTTATCCAAGGGCGACTCATTATGATGCCAATAAAGAAAACACTTTTTCCTTCCTCTTTTTGGGGTATATTTGATTTTTTTGTCTTTTTTCAATAATTTTGGGAAAAAGAATAAAGGAATATTACATTACAATGGAGGAACGAGTGTTGCAAACATACAAGTTCAAGGCACAAGGACAAGACTGATGTTCTAGTATAATGATACTCGAGAAAAATCCTCCGAGGGCCAAGGGTGTTAAGATGCAGAAGCAATCTGTTACAAGGTTGGCGTATAAGGTATGAAAATGCGGTTAACAAAACACACAATGGTAACGTCCTTCGATGTAAGTTTAACGAGCCCAGAGAAGGTAAGCTCAGTGGTTTTTCATATTTACAGAGTCTGAAAAAACATAAAAGGAGACTCCATTGGGGTACCTTTTTCGAAGATAGTCTAGTCGATTCGAAAAAGGGGTAAACTAGCACCGACAAGATGTCTATTCAAAACCAATTTAATGAGTGTGACAAAGACAAGATCACTCGACCATTTTTTCAATTTTAAGGAGTCTAAAAAAAGATTAACTATGGACTCCGTCAAGAATGTTCTTCTAGACCAATTTAACGAGTGTGAAAGAATAAGGTCACTTGGCGATCTTTTCAATTTTAGGGAGTCTGAAAATAGCTTAACCATGGACTCCGTGGGGGTTCCTTGTTCGTAAGTTTAGTCCCTCAGGCCCGAAAAAGGGATAAAATTATACCTGAGAGTACTCTTCTATAGAGATGAAGTTCCATAGAGTATACCTTTGTTCGTACAGTTGACTGTCCGGACCGAAAAAGGGGTAAACTACCGCCGAACAGACGCGACTTCAAATTTCATTTTAATGATTGTGAAAGGCCACAAGATCGCTCGAGAATCTTTTCATATTTAGAGGGTTTAAAAAGGGCATAAAAGAAGACCCGTTATTTTTTGGGAGTCCTGAGGGTGAGGTCAAGAGCGAAGAAGAATCATGCAAATGAGGCTCAAACTCGTATTCAGGAAAAACTACAATGACTCCTGAGCCTACAGTGTTTCAGAGACAGCATGAATACCATAATGCAACCAGGATCTACCTAGGGCATCCATGTTCCGGTAAGCTCTACCACCAACTTGCGACACTTCTAAAGTAGATATGATGGTTCTGTGTCACAACCTGAGGGGATCGATCCTATGGAAAAGGAAAAAGACAACGAGATACACAAATCAGGGTAGAAAACTAACCTATATGTTCAAGTTGAGCGGCGGAAAAAATTTCCATGGACTGTCAAAAAATACTCAAAACTCAAAAAAAACTGTCCCAATACCTGATCAAATCCCTCCTATGCAACTCCTGAATCATTCTAAATGGTTTTTGGTATAAAGAAAATGATAAGGGAGGCCAAAAAAGTGACAAAAAGAGGCCAAAAAGTGACAAAAAGAGGCCAAAAAGTCTATAAATAGAAGCTGGTAGCTCATTATCACCATTGCCGATTTGGAAATTGACTCTAGAGCCAAAAGACCCGCTTTGATTAAAGTGGTGATTCTGGGAGCTACAGTGGACGAAACGAACTTTTGTCTGAAATAAGTAAGTACAAACTCCCTTAACTTGCATTTTATGTCTTTATTTATGCATTGGGTTTCATCTTTTAGGGGGGCATCGACCTTTAAAAATTCATCCCTAGGTCCACATGGGTTGTCTCAGGACAGGCCGTGTGTACATTCAGGCAAAGTAAAATCTGCACGTGTGCACACGAGACTGTCACCATTACAGCACGCATGGGCCCCGTTATGGAATGAAAAAGACTTCAAAAACAAGGGTTAACCCTCCTGAACCTTTTTGTTTTGCAGGATGTATGTCCATTGGAGAGAAAGAGAGCATGAAGAGGTGAATGAGTTGGTCGGGGAAGACCCCAATGCTGTGGCTACTTTGATATAGTGTGGGTTACTCAAGTTTTTTCTATGTCCTTTCATGCGGGCACAACCTAGGCTATTGAATGCATTGGTTGACTACTGGCATCCGGATGCAGAGTCATTCATGTTAGAGGGGCAGTCAGTGGTGCCCATGGTTGAGGAAATTTACTTTTTGACTAGCCTCTCTAGGAGAGGGGAACCAGTCAAGTTCTAGACTTTTCTTGCAGGTCCACATAACATAGTAGAATTGATAGGTCTATATTGTGCAGCTGATACAAACCACTCGATTACGCAGGTGCCCATAAGAAAGATCACTAACTTATCGCTACAGGCGATAGTATTGCTTATCGGGCGAATTACTGGTTCTACGGCTCTACATTAGGTGTCCCGTGCATAGATGAATTGTGCAATCCAGTGCTTAAATGAACAGGTTTTTGATTGGAGTACCACTTTGCTTGAGTGTATGAAGAGGCCATTGACAGATTGTCGTTTTCAGACACACGGGAACTTTGGGTTCGGGACCATTCTGTGTTCGTTGTTTTTTGAGAGAGTTTTGAGTATTAGTCCTCGAGTAGTGGTACGAGGACATCAAGCCTCTCTTCCTGCTGTGTATTGTTGGATTACTGAGAGGGGGGGTGAATCAGTAATAATGTAGTTATAATCCTTTTTCTTCAAACGTTATATCAATGTAGAATTGTTATCCAATAATGAGGAGAAATAAATAAACAATCACACACATACACAGTACACCAGTGTTTTACGTGGAAACCCAAATCGGGAGAAAACCACAGAATGCTTTTTCTTATATGTCTTGAAGAATTACATTCATTGGAAGCACCAACTTCCTTATTTTTCTAGCTGCAACTGGAAGGAGGCTCTCACCCCCTAGTTTCTCAGGCTACAACCTGAGGGAAGCTCCAACTCCCCAAAAATCTGGCTACAACTAGAAGGAGGCTACAACCCCTAATGTTCTCCGGCTACAACCACCTGTCCTTGCCCCGTCCTGCCACCTTGAAGTAGAAGTAGAATGATGGAACCACTGTCACACTATCACTGTGAGATATACCGCTGTAAAATTGTACCAATAAATCTGAACCATGCATCAACCATGCATCAACTTGTACCTCAACCTGTAATCAACCTGTACCACAAATAATTGCATCAACCATGCACCAACCTGTAATCAACCTGTACCATAAACAAGTGCATCAACCATGCACCAACCTGTAATCAACCTCAACCAAAATCCCTCATCAATTTCATCATCCAAATCTGATTTGTAGCTCTGTAATAGACTTGGTGTATATGATCACATTCCTACAAACCTTCCTTAACTTTAAAAACAAGAGACTAGCATGTTC
>ML781260.1:584915-609852 GCA_009831015.1 Picea engelmannii
ATGAGGGTCCTCCAACTTCGTAAGGCCATAACTCTCAAACCGTGAGGAGTTATGTGACGTTATACATACCACCAGAAATGGAATGACATGTACTATCCATATAGAATAGTATTATTTGAAAATATATCATAACTCATACCGTTTTCCATCAAACAAACTTGGGTCCATTACCCAAACCTAGGGTCTCCAACTTCTCATGGCCATAACTCTCTAACCATGAGGAATTATGTGACGTTACACATACCATCATAAATGACATGAAAAGAACTATCCATCTAGGATATTTTCCTTGACAAATTCAGTTTTGTTCATCTCATTATTCCACAATTAAGCATGGGTTCTCTTACTCCACAAAGCGTCTTCCCGCGAGGGCTTTCACCATAAGGGGACCACTTTGGATTTCATCCATATTTACTTCTTATCAACCATGAAAAAACAATAATGAGTCATATTTACATCAAACACTATTGGTTCCATTACCCAAACCTTTGTGCTACGGGTCTTTCTTCAAGGGTTGACATCAATGACAACCAACCTTAATCAACATGTAGATGGGAAGTACTACTGCTGTGATTGGGTGGTGGAAAGACCGATGAGTCCTTAGATGATGACTTTTTTGCATGGTTGTCATGATAGATCCCAGTTATAGAGGAATACCCCTATGCCGGGATTGATTTTTCGAGAGACCTGAACATACCAGTACCTCCTGGTGAGGAGCGAGGGGAGATGGGTAAGTCTCCACCTTTGTAGTTTTTTTTTAATTGTATATGTAATTTTTATGTTATTTTGTTATACATATCATTTTTTTTTTGTTATGCCAGAGTATTTGATGGATATGTGTTGATTGTGTGTAGATGTGGGACCAGTGCGACCCACTGACTATGCGAGGAACACGCGTCGTCCTCGACCAGGGGCTGCACCTTCCACCGTAGGGGGACCAGTAGTAGCAGGAGATCTTCCAACCGGGGAGGCTGAGAGGGTATTGAGACGGGTTGAGCGTAACTTTACTGCACTCACCTGCACGGTCCTGATGGCAGAGATTGAGGACCTTCCACCATCTATGCAGCCTCATGTAGTGGGGGCACCACGGACATGGGTCCGGTTGTTTCAACATTTAGCCAATGTTGTGAACCAGTATAACAGGGCCCATAGGCCCTGACTTTAGCTAGACATTTTGATGTTCCACGAGCACTACTTGTATATATTTTTTGAGGGCATAAGCCCTGTGACTCATTATCAGTTATATTTTTGAGGCGCTTGCGTTCATCTATGTACTCTAGTTACTTTATGATATTATATATGGTTTTTTGGTCTTTTGTGTCTTATGGATCATGTGTGCAAAAACATATTTACATGCTTATGATAATGTTCTTTCATATGTGTGCAAGATGAAAATCTAAAATTTGATTAGCTAGAGTATCTGTAACTTGGTTTAATCTCTTAGGAACATGAAAATATGTAATATAATCAAAGTTTCATTCTAAGAGACGTACCCTAAGGAATCGTTGGTGTAAAGTTGGATCATGAACGTGGTACACTCTATTTAAATGAAACACAACCAATTGAGCATCGAGATAGACCTGAAGATGAGAGATACCCAATGACAAAATGTCACAAAGCAACTCAATAACTGCAATATACTTGACAACATTATTTGTGGTGTCACCTAAGCATATCCCTCCGAAAGATAATAACTGGCCTTGAGGTGTAAAGATTACCCAAGCTGCAGAAGCAAGCCTCCGAGTGTGCCGACTAGCATCGTCTGCATATCCAATGAACACCTCAGAATCACTTGACATCTACCACAGTGATGAAAGATAGTATCAACGACACGTCCATAATACTAAAAGAAACAAAAAAAGTAATATTACAAAGACTATACATATGTTACAAAAAGTTACCCACAGTGACCTACCTATGAGTAATACTTCTTGAGGTAGAGCCCATTTCTAGGCTCCGCCAAAGCATTCCCTTCAAAATCAACTAGACGATAAGTACCCTTTTTTAAAACCTCTTTTATGATGAAAGGTCTGAACCACATGGGTTTGAATTTTCCTGCCCCCAGGGGGTCCTTATCTTGGTCATAGACCAGGACAAGGTCGTTTTCAGAGAAAATCTGAGGACGAACAGACCTATCATATTGATACTTGACCTTATGTTTGTAAGCCTCGTTGGCCAGGGCCACACCATGACGTTTCTCATTGAGCTATCAAGGTATAATAACCGTTCTTCAAGTGGAGAAGTGTCTGGCAATAATTGTACTGCCAACTTTAGAGACGGGATCTGACATTTGATGGGCAAGACTGCCTCCAACCCGTAAATGAGTTGAAAAGGTGAGAAACCAGTTGGAGTCTTAAAAAATGTTCGATAAGCCCATAATGTCGAGTATAACATCAAATGCTAATTTGACTTGGCTGAGTTGATAGTTCGTTGTAGCATGGTCTTAAGAGTTTTGTTTACAGCTTCCACCTGCCCATTTTCTTAATGGTAGTAAGGTGATGAATGTTCTTTCCGTAACCCAAGGTTTGATGTTAACTCAGTCATCATTTGGTTCTGAAAGTGACTGCCATGGTCAGAGACAATCTCCCTCGGGACGTTGAACCTTTCTATTATTTGATTGAATAAAAAGAGAGCCTCAGTCTCTCCATCATATTTAAACATTGGCATAGCTTCGACCCATTTTGTGAAGTAGTATACAACTACGATGATATAGTGGTGCCCCCTTGCTGAAGGAGGGTTGCAAGTAGTGTAATCAATCCCCCACTTGGTGAAGGGACCAACTGTGATAACAGGAGACATGGGAGTGGGATGTGCCCTCATCTTCCGAGAGAAGATTTGGCATGGATGGCACTTCTTGATTGATTCAATACAATCTTTGATAAGTGTCAGCCAGAAGTAACCTGCTCGTAGAATCTTTTGGGCTGTTGCCAACCCAAAAAAATGGCCACCACAAGCTTAAATATGGCAATCGTTAGGAACGATAACTGCCTCCTCATGAGTGAGACATCGGCGTAGGATGTAGTCTACACCTCTCCAATACAATGTATCATCGATTATGAGATAATTCTTAGCCTGATGGCGTATACATCGACGCTCATCACGAGAAGCAGTGTTGGGGAACTTCAAAGTTTGGATATAGATAAGTATATCTCCGTACCAGGGATCTGAAGATGTGATCAAGAACATATCTCCCCGGATAGGTGATTCTTCAGGCACAATGTCACCTGACACAACTGGAAGTTCCGAAATAAGTTTTGCGAAAACCAATGACTTTTTAGACTTTGTTGAAACAAAGTCTAAGTCAAACTCCTGGAGGATGACTATCCATCTACTAATTTTTCCACATATTACCCATTGTCTCAACATGTACTGGAATGGATTTATGACAACAATGATGGTGGTCTTGCGAAATAAAACATAATGATGGAACCGTTGAATAGCATGAACTGCTGCCATCACAAGTTTTTCGATGTGAGAATAATTTAGTTCTGGTCCTATGAGGCCTCGGCTCAGGTAATAGATCACGTATTCTGAGAACAAGTCATCTTCCTGAACTAAAACCATGCCAATGGTTGATTCTGCTGCAGCCAGATATAATAGGAAATCTTTGTTATAATTAGGTGGCCGGAGCAGAGGGGCAGTTGTGAGAGCATGTTTTAATGCATCGAAAGAGCATTGAGCAGCATCGTCCCAGTAAAAGGGAACGTCTTTCTTCATTAAGTGCATAAAGCCCTTGGTGATCTCGGCATAGTTGGCGATGAAGCGTCGTAAAAAGTTAGCCTTGCCTTGTAGACTCTAAAGTTGAAGGATTGTACATGGGGGGGGCAACTGAATTATTTCCTCAACCTTGAGAGGATCAACCATGATCCCTGTTGTTGAAACTATGAAACCTAACAATCGTCCTGACGTGACACAGAAGCAACACTTGTTTGGATTCAGGCGAATCCAAATGTAGCGACAATGTTCGAAGATAAGTCGGAGGTGTGTGGGGTGATCCGTTCTCTTGCAAGATCACGATGCTAAATCATCTAGATAGGCCTCGACTATATGCTTGAGGTCATGAAAAGCAAAATACATGGCCTGCTGAAAGGTGGCTCTAGCAATTTTTAGACCAAAATGTATTTTACGATATGTGAATGTACCCCATGGGAAAATGAATGTCGTTCTGTGTTGGTCCTCGGGTTTGATTTGGATTTGATTATATCCCGAAAAACCGTCCATGAAAGAAAAGGCTTCACAACCCACACATTCATCAATGATCTGGTCAATGAAAGGCATGGGAAAATTATCTTTGGGACATGCCTTATTCAAATCACGAAAATCGGTACATACACGAATCATGCCTTGTTTTTTATTGATCGGTATGGGGTTTGACACCCATTGGTTCAAATGGATAGGATAGATAAACCCAACTTTTAGCAATTTCTCAACCTCAACCTTAATGGCTGCTTCTTTCTTAGGATTAATTGGATGAAGTTTCTGCCAAACCGTCTTGGCATCAGGTTACGTTGCGATTTCATGTTCAACTATTTTTGGATCGATGCCTGGCATTTCCTCGTAAGACCAGGCAAAAACATCGCGGAATTCTTTGAAAAGATCTGTGTAGATTTGAATCTCTTTGAGGGAATAGTTAGCTCCGACGAAGACATTCTCCACGATGCCAGGGTTTCGCGAGATATTGATCGGTAAGGTTTCAACATTAGTTTCCATATCACCCTCAGCATAAACCTCATGTGTAGCTAAGGGATTAATAGGACAAGACCGATGTCCCGTCATAGTCACGGTGAATTCTCCAGCTTCAATTCGGCTTAACTCTGGGAGGAAGTATGATCTGTGATGAATATCTTCCCAGGATTTATCTGGACTAGTCATTGCTTCAATTATTGCTTCATCAGAGGGAAAGACTAAGTCTAATGAATCAGTGTGAGCGAGAGAGCCCTGAGCCCAAATAGGCTCTAGAAGAGGATCTAACTCTTGTGCAAGAGATGGATCAATATGGGATGAAGCTTGCTGGACTAAAGAGTGTGTTGCTTCAGCTACAGACAAGGGCATGGACATACCCAGGTGCCCTGTCCCATCCATCATGGCCGATGGGAAAGGAAGTATCCATGGATCGTCGAAGTAAGTCATGTGGAACGACGAAACTTGAAAAATCTCAACCTTATGGTGATTGGATATAAACTTGATATCACCTTGAGGAGGCGGGTAATCGAAGGTACCCATCAAAGATGGACACAAACCAACCCCTACATTGATGACACCTGGTTGAGGATTATCAATCATCGGGACCGTGGATGCCCCCAAAGCAGGGTCAGGTCTAGAGAAGGACAATTGATCGATGGTCACTATTCGGCCTTCACGTGGAAACAACAAGACTCGGAAAACTATAGCAACCATAGCTTGCATGGAATAAGTCCAACTCCTTCCTAACAAGAGGTTATAGTTGAGGGGATCATCAACTACCTTTACTTCGACACACAGGGTCTTCCCTCCTAACTGCACAGGGAAAAAAGGAACGATACCATGTGGTAGAAATGAACAAACATTAAAAATGGTGAGGAGAGTAGGCGACGGAGACAAAATGGGCTGGCCAATGACCTTCCAACATGCCAACGACATAACACATGTCGAGGTGCTTTCATAAATCACCGTGCAAAAGAAATTCTGAGTAAAAGTTTTCGTGGGGTAAGACACTACTATATGAAACGCTACGTGGTAAGGTAGACAAGGTTTTAGGTCCGTTGTATCCATCATGATTGTACCCAGACTACAAGTCTCGGTAGATACTAAAGCGGTTAACAAGGCTTTCCTTTGGGAAGGGTAGCTTTGGAGGACCTCCAAAGTAGACATCACACAAGGGGTTTGTGATAAATCTTCCACCACATAGTATTTCTGGGTAGCCCTTGCATTTGGGTTATGAGAATTTTTTTGAATGCGTGTCATTGTTTCTCCCAGTGTCTTCTCAATCTATAGAGGAAGAGATGGGAGTTCAACATCTTTACCCTTCTCAGAAGTGCCTGGTTTACTATAGTCGTGTGCTCTAGTCGATATGAAAGAATCACCCCTAACCATATATACATTCGTGGATGCGGGGTTGTTCGCAGGCGGATAGGGTTCTTGGCTGCCCCCGTCCATGCTTGCAGAAGCTTGGGTTAGATTTTTCCCATGTTGAAATGGATTGGTCAACACAACAGTTTGTTGCTGCATCACAAACTTTTGGGCTTCTACAAGCCAAAGACATAGATGGGTCGGGTGGTCTTCTGTTCATAAGTTGCATGGATACCCACCAACATTATCGGTAGGTTTTTTATCCCCCTTACCATTCTTTCATTGTTTTTTCTTTCCTTTAGGCTGTTGGGTGGCCTTTGGGTTAGTTGATTGCACTGTGTGTACCTCCGACATTTTGTAGGGGTAGAAGCCAAAGTAGTGGTTTGGCGGGCCACTATGTGTTGTATAGATAACTGTTGCAACTACTTCGACAATTGCTCAATGAGCTTTCTTTGTGTTGAACCAACAATACCATCAACATGTGGTCCAACTCTCTGTCTAGTTTTATCAACGATTGAGCATGTTGCATCTGGCAAGATGTTATATAATAAACCAGGATGAGAATGTATGAGCTCAAATTGTTGAGCTCTCATGATGGTGTCTTCTTCGGAGAATACTCTCAATGTTGCGACATATTTGGATAACTGCGGGACCAAAGACTTAAGGAACCACTCAAGCATGGATGCTGGTGGGACTGGCACCTTAATTAAACTCTTTCGGTGTCTCCATTCTCGGATGTGATCAGAGATATGGTCCGCTGTCGTCTGTTCGAAATTGGCTAGCAACTCTGTACCAGTGTCGTATCTCAAAGGTAACTGGAAATGGTTTAGGAAAGCCATTTCCAGCTCACCGAAGGAAGAGTATATTGAGCGATCAAGCTCAATGTACCATTTCACAGCACTCCCAATGAGAGTATGTTGAAATAATTGCAACTGTATGGAGTCATATTTTAATGAGTTACATGAGCACCAAAGATGGAAGGTAGTCACATGATCTCCTAGATCTTCGTTAGGCTTGGCTTCGAACTTTGGAATGTCCGAAGGTAACTTTGTCAGCATAGGAGGCCAACGCAGACTATGACAAATAGGGTCATTCAACAACCTTGTCAAATCTGGCAAGTACAAAGTCGTTAGTAAGGGTAGTTTGGGTTGTTGGTGATAACTTGGGAAAAAGGGGCCTGGAGTTTGACTGGCACCAGGTTGCCATGAAAAGTTTGGTTGCTGGCCCAGATTCTAGTAGAAACCATGGCCCTGGCTAGCGTATGGATTTTTCATATGTGGAGACATCATCAACTGATTTCCCAAATAGGACATAGATGGTTGGGCATGCATTTCATTCGAAGGACTCTGGGAAGGGTTGCCCCATGTCAGTCCCATGGGGATAGGCATAGTAGTTTTTCCGGGGTTCCATTGATTATGGAAAGAATTACTGCAGATCGACATTCCAGACGAGGGAACGGATCCCTACCAAGAATTCCAAGGCCCTGCAGTGAAAGAAGTTCCTAGGTTTGCCCCCTGTGCAGTAATAGTACCCTACATAGGAGTAGATTGTCCAAAATTGAGATTTCCCCTAGTCGGGAAGGCGACTAACGAGAAGGAATTGTTACCAAACGGTGTCGAACCTATCGGCATATTATGCGAAGGTGGTCCTTGACTCCCCGCTCCAAATAAGCTATGGTATGTAGGTTGCCCGACGGATTGCTGATGCGAGTCACCGAGTGAAGGGGACGAAGGAGGGATATGACCTCCTCCGTAAGGGAAAGCATTAAAAGGAGTAGGAGTTCCCCCCATGTGACCTTGCAGAGGAGTGCTAGAGCTCCCTGCCCCCAGACCTAAATTCTATAAAGTGGAGTAGGAAAGTACAAGACTTCTACCCGAACTAGGCATCCCATATGAGAACGAAGGGCTTGTCACACTTGATGTGAAAGGGGTTTGGTCGCCACCAAAGACGGAATCAGACCACTGTGCGATGTAGAAGCGGTTGAGACCATGGTGGCTCGAGCCGATGATGTTGGGTTAGGAGGTGAAAAATCTCCCGTGGTGACAACCGTAGTGGGAATTGAAGAATTCCCAGAAGGAGTAACAAAATTTGTTTCCATTGCTGTGTGCAACACTATCTAGCGCTCGTAAAATTGAACTGGTATGATGAAAGGTGCCAATAAATCAGTGGTTGGGGTTTCAACCAGGCCAAGAGCGTTCGCTTCAAGGTCCAAAATGGTCAATTCCTCCGGATGTTGGTCGGGCACAATTGCTTATAACCCGGTCACTTCAAAAGACCCTTGTTGGTTTAGCTTTCACCTTAATGGTGGCAGGGGTGGCTCTAGTGTAACTGGCGGCAGGCAAAGAAGCCTTTGTGATCGGCGGAGCTCATGATCCTCCATTGTGTGAGAAGATCAAAAACACTCTAGGGTAGTCTAAACATTCAAAATTAACACACACTAAAAAAGTCCCTAGAAGAAAAGACAAGCAAACACTAAATTAATTGGAAGAACAGTTACAACAACCAACACTAGAGAAACTTACCGGTGCAAGTGAAACTCGAACACGGAAGCACCCTCTGGGTATACTCTACAAAGCATGGCCCGATGTCTATCCTAGGTACCATGGTATACCCCTGCAGTCACCTGTGTATGTCCCTAAAAAGGATAGGCAACTAGGTTTTCATCGCGCGAACAGTCACCAGGTGGGTACAGTCGAAAGTCGGGTAGACCACAATGAACAGGGTATCGAGCCCAAAACCTGTCAAGGGTATCGAAAGCAAGTGGTCTAGAAGACAACTGAGGACCTCGAACGGATTTGAGACCCACGAAGCCCCATGGAAAATGCAATCGACGGAATCCCAAAACAAGCCCTCTATATGTGTTCTCCACTATGATTGGTCCAACTTTGGACGGGTTATCTCCTCTACCTTTCCGCACGTGACCTCATGTTTATCCCCTGTTTTAGAGGGGGGTCTCAGATAAATTTCATGATACTGGACTTAGACACTCCCTAACTCAGACTCCAATGTTTTATTTTAAATGGCCTTGAAGAGTTTCCTCTCCAACCTAATCCAAGGCCCTAATCTTGAACTAGTTGGTTAACCCTACAAACATAAAAGTCTAATAAATTTTACATTTAGCGTTAATTTTATGGCTTTGTCTTATTTCAAGGGATATGAAAGTGAAACTGATGATGTGTAAATGAATAAAAAAGCTGGAAACAAAAAACTTTGACTTAATGCAAAATTTCAACAACTTTTCAGAATATATATTTTTTAATTTTCTAAGATTTTAGACAACAAACTCAAAGGAAATTTCACTTGACTACAAGCTACTTATGATCTAAGTAAACTGCAAAAACTTATGAAATACACGACTTTTCCCTGGCTAATAACGCAGAAACACACTCTTCAACCAAACGAGAAAATGAAAAGAGATATTTTTTTTTATTATTTAAATGTTGATAAAGCAAAAAGGAAAAATACAAACAAGCAAAAACCAAGAAAAACAATTCTGGCCTAATCGCATATCACAAAGAATCACTTCAAGAAATCACACACTAGCAACTTAAAAAAAAATGACTCTCACACTTGTCTAAAAACCCTAATAAATTTTTTTTTATGACAACTTTTTAAATGAGAAAAAGAAAGATAAGGGTAAGATTAATCCTAGACTACTAACTGCTAAGACAGAGAGTCAAATACCTAAGAGGTATAAATCTCATCAAGGGAAAGGATGACTACCTTACCCTCAACAAAAACTATCCTGCACAAACAAAAACTATCCTGCACAAGCACGCTACTGATAATCCAACAACAAGCATGTGAACGCGAGGTATATAGAGACAGAGGGCGTGTACGCACGGGCTGACCTTGTGAAGGCCGCATGTATCTCTAAACTCTAAGAAAAAATAAAAACAGACAGCCCAAACCAGGAAGAGACCACTGATATCGATAACCAGGATCCCTTGAAGGCTTGGACACTCTTTTTAACAGAAAAAAGCAAACAATGTAAGGAAAAATTTGTAAAACAAACCAATCTGAGACAAGAATGCAAACAACCAAGACTTAGAAAGAATCTCAGAAAACCCCTGAGAATGTCTGATTTTGATAGGGAAGAGGATGACTGCCTCAAAAATTCTCTGGACTCTACACGCTACTGCTACTTCTTCAGCTAGCATTCACATGCGGGCTATAAGAGAGTAGGGTGCGGGTACACGTGTGCACACCTTATGCAGGCCACGTGTACCTCTGTGGGTCTTGAAAAAACACAGTCAAGAAAATAACATAGACACCTGGTATGGGAAACCAGACTATCTGCTAGCTCAGACTATACAGAAACTTAAAAAATAAAATAAAATAAAAAACAGGCAAGAAAAACCAGTCTTTTTCTAAAAACTACCCAAAAACAAAATTCCAAGAACCCTAGAGACTTCCCCAGTATGGTCACCAATTCTGTTGTGAGGGAAATCTCCTTACGGACTAGAAAATAGGGTTATACTTTGCATGTAGATATGACCAAGAGAAAATTTACTTTCTACCTTCGTCCCCAGATTTAAATTCCATTTCTTTCAATAAATACATGGCCATATCAACCTACCTTGTTCCAAGCATTTGATGTCAATCCTCTTGCACACTTGATCACTTGTTCACAGTTCTCTTTCCAAACATGGCCTGCATACAAGACAAGCAACAACTACACATGCATCTTACCTATAGACCAACGAGTTAGAGATTCAAATATGTACTTAACAAACTATGAATAACTCATGAATTAGGACGGGAAGAGCATTTTCTTTATTACTTTGAATGAATCAACTTACAAAAAGTTGAGACCGGCCACCCCTCCGCGAACCTGATCCTGGGCTCCTCTTCAACTGTCCTCCAACTTCTTTTCTTTGTATCTCCTTTGGCACAATGATGGCTAAAGGGTTGGGACAATGGGAATATGCAAATGGGTAGAGTTTATTTGCTATATTTTTCCTCCTTCCAAATGGGACCCCTAGCCCTTCTTTTATAGGCTAGAAGAAGCTAGGTATTTGGACAAACCCTCGGCCATGCATGGCTGGGAGTTTTAGTTAACTCACCCAGAGTTGTGTGTTCCGTCGGCAAATTTCCTTTTTTTGTGCTTTTGTCGGTCCACATGGGCTGTTTTAGGTCAGCTATCATGTACATGCATGCGGTAATGGAGTAGGTCGTGTGGGCACTTATAAAAGAGGTATTTTAAAGAGTTGTTTAGCAGTGTTTTGGTAAATAAGGGATCTGAGATGGCCTGATGCCAGATAAGCATGTATGGTGCAATTTAGGGTTATAACAGTACACTACTTTGAGTTCTGGTAGATTGGGTCACTATTCTATTGGATGGTTTGCTACAAAATTGGCATAGATATTAATATTATTAAGAGGACATTCTCTTAGTGGGTGCTTCTATATGCATTCAGGACAAAAAATAGAAAGATAGTATTTTTAATATTCTTGTTTATTTTTGTATTACAAAGTATCTAATTGTAAATCGAGACAGCCAAGAAGACCAATTTTAAAATTTTCAAGCAAATTTCCTAATTCATACCTCGTGAAACCACTAGTAGAAAATTTTGTAACTCTGGAAAGAGTGCCCCTTGGTCCTTTTTCAGATCTGGCCTGGCTCCAAGAATATATTGTACACAAATCACAAATTTCTTCAAATATTAGTTGAGAGACATCATCAGATCTCATTAAGTTGAGCAAATTTATTGATTCATATAATATACCTCTCAAGAAAATGGTTATGATTGTTTCTAACTCTAACTTGTGTTGTTTATATCTTTGAATAATGTACAAAATAATCTCAATATAGTCCTCAAGGATTTCTTTGTCTTTTTGTCTCATTGTAAAAATTGATTATCTTAATTCCATACGCTTACATTAATCTTGATATTTCTTAAGAAAAGTGCTATGCCTTTGTTCCCATGTTATAATGGTGTCCCCACCGAGACCCATAAACCAATAGAGATGTGCATCTTTAAAGGTTGTCGGGAAGAGCCTTAACTTTTGTGGATCAGAGGTATAATCATAGCTATGATAGAGCATATAAAATTTGAAAAGGAAAGAGTCAATGTCTTCAATTACCAACCCATGGAAGTGAGTTAATAAAAAGGGATTGATATTCTTTATTTGGACATTTTCCTTAGGATCTACTATTGGAAATGAAAATTTACCTCCTCATCTCTATGTACTTCACCTCCATGATTTCTATGTATCTCTCCTTCTCCTTCAACCAAGTGTATGTTTTTGAATGCACTGTACTTTGAAGGTATGTGCAAAGAAATTGGTTCTAGGATTGTATCAAAATATTCTTCTTCTTCCTTTGGTTGATGACCTAAGAATTTTACTAACTATGCTTCTATTGTAGGATTTTTCAGAGGAACAATGTGCTTATTAGCTATACTTGTTGTAGGTTTCTATTTGGTCGAACATCCTTTTATAATCGTACCTTCTTGTCCTACTTTTGTAGACTTTGCTGCCAACAAATTAGTATTTTAAGGATTCTTTTTATCTATTTAAGATACTCTACATGTTGCCCTAAATCTACTTCTATTTTCCCTAGCTCTACTCATGCAACACTAACATAGCTTTAGAACTAGTGAAATAGTGTACTCACCAAAGTGAATGCGTCTAGCTAGAACCCCTTCAGAATTTTTGAATTATAGGCACCTTTGTGTCTTACCATTCACCATCCTTCTAGGTCTAGTATGCTAGTACTCTAAAGAAATAACATAAATCAAAATTGTACTCTAAACTATGCAAGAAAAATAATCCATATAAGTGTTATTCCCTTTTATCATCTCCCTAGAAATGGTGCCAAAAAGGTCAATCTTATTAATTGACTTAATTTTTGAACATGCTATCATCAATACGGGGGTGTAAGCTTAGAGGTGTGAACAATTTATGTGCAGGGACTAAGAAAAGAATGACTATCCAGTATCTGGAAAAAGCATGAGACTACCCTCTTAACTAATCAAAAGAAACTTGTTCATTGGGAATCAAAATAGGAAAGTACTATGTTGGCACCGGTTACAATATTTCACTAAAGTAATTCTTGTGAGTTAATGTGAGCAATTCTAAGAGTGAATCTTGGTCCCACCTTCAAGTGAAACTAATATCACCATTGCAAAAGAAAACTAGTCATATAAATATTTCTAGTGAATTAATCTATCCACACTTTGGAAACTGCAAGGAAATGCCTCATTGAGTCAATCGATAAAGAGTTTTATAGGCTCGGGTCATGAATATTGCACCAAAATTTATCCAATGTTCATCATAGTGAAACACACTTGATTTTATCAATTAAACTCTCATGATATTTATGCTACATGTAATCAAAGGAATCTAATCATTAAATTGAAGGAACAAAGGAAAAAGAATAGCAAAGATAGTGATCGATCCACACACACACACACTTGCATATAAAATTTACATTAAACTCAAGCACTCTAAGTCATGAATATTGAATGATAAAATCATGTATTGATAAATTCATTAGAGTTATTTTCAATTATGAAAGAGAAGTCTATCAATCAAAACTATAATGAAGCTGTTCAAATTATGCTTGGGTTATTACTCAATAAAATACAAATGTTGTTTACAAAATGAATTCATAAACTAAAGAAAAATCACATGGAAATAGATACATGCTTCTGGTATGTTCAGATAATGAATTAAATATCATTACAAGGATGTAATGTTGGCACAATTCCCATTGAAAAGAGAGATATTAAAAAGTTGTTTCAATAGACAAAATTGGAGCACAAGTGTTCAGAAAATAAACTACATAAACTGAACAAAAATAGAGATTAAATAAAATAGAGGAAATCCACAAATCACGCTTACAAATATAAGATAATGATACAGAGAAACAATAGATACCTTGGTGGGCCCTTCCCAATTGGCATCCTGTTGCTTAGAAATCTAAAAATTAAAGAAATTTGAACCACAAATTGAACTCTCAGAAAACAAACATTTTATTAATCAAACTCAAAGATAGAAGTCAATATAATAGTTATCGATCTCACAATTTCAATACTAAATTTCTATTTCATAATATTGTTCTTACATTTTGTTGATCAAACATAGATTTAAATACAAACATTGTTCTAAAAGTATGTGCATAATGACTTCTAGTTAGATCCCCCTTTCACGCATTGGTCATATCGATTACATAGAGGAAGGCGCAATAGGAGATATAATTAAACATGGAGGTATAAAATTAACCTTGAATTTCTTTATTAGATATCCTCATGACATGAAATGCATGAGAATATATCCTAATTTTGTCCTCAAGGTGATTTGTTGTTGGTGCATTGATATGAGTAGAGGGTTGACCGTGACATTGACTGCAACTAACACCCTTGTTTATTCATTCTAGAATCAATGTGAGGATCTTAGGAGCATGTCGGCGTTGTTGTAGAGAGAACCCATGTCACAATTTTTATTCTAGAAGTCTGGAAGTATAATGAACAACAACACAGGTCACCAGACCTCTATGCAGGTTACATGACTTGAGCTCAATAAACCATCATCAGTAAAATACACACTTTTTATCATTCTAATTCGTTAATAATTAGGGGAAAACAAAAATAAACCTTTAATATTACCTTATGAGCCTTTAAATGACCTTTATGACAAAAAGGGTGGAAAATATGGTAAAAATAGTGGCTTTGATGAATCAAAATGGGGTTCATTGGCAGTGAAAATGGTGTCAATTTGGAGACCCAATAGAGATCATTTTGCACATAGACAATTAGTAATTGAATTGCACCAATACTCGGGTGAATTTAAACGAATTATATTTGAGATGACTTGAGTTTCTATCAATGTATGTTCATGTTGAAGCACAAGGTTAAGAAATAGAAGATGAAACATATTAACCATGTAAGAGAGTGTTGATGTTAACAAGTATGATGGATGTGACAATTATATTTGGGTTGTTCAAGGATCTATATTATCGTGACAATAATTTTACAATAGTTGCACATAAGTTTGAAAAATACACTATTCGGGATAGTACATCATGACTGGATTACCTTTTGTAAGATGGTTATTTATTCGATGGAAATAAACTATGTATCCGTAAAGTATTGACCTAATATAATATGAACACATAATTGCACAATGGTGAATCAATTTAGAGGGAAACACAGACTCAATAATGAATGAAGATATACATTTGCAACATAGGAGGTATTAGCAGACTTTCCATCGTGACTAGAAGGATAACTAGTTGAAGGACTAAAAACTCAAAGAACATGGTTCAAAATCTTAATGCCATACTAAAACCAATATGTTGAGATGATAACTCGGGACTTTGTACTTTTTTCAAGGGATACATAACCGCTGCCAAATATAAGTGAGACCTGAATCTTTCCCATCCTCTTGATATATATATATATATATATATATATATATATATATATATATATATATATATATATATATATATATATATATATATATATTGTCTTTTTCATATTAGAAAGCCTGAAAAAAGAGTCAAATAAAGTGTATTAAATGAGTGTTGTAGGAAAGAGAATTAGTTCCAAGAACAAGGAACATACATATACTCAAATCAAGGAACACGTGCAGGATATGAACACTCTGGGGAAAATGCATCACCCAAAAGAGTGTAGCCACGACACCATTCATAGCATATTATAATCACACCCAAGAATCATATTGAAATAAAAAGGGCCTTGCACCACTAACATATTGACTAGGAAATTATTCCCACCTAATTTGATAGGAAATAGAGGAAGAATCACCAAATATTCACTAGAACTTCTATTGAATGCCAACATCTCACCGATATCTGATGCAAGCTTGGGGAAAACCAAATATTTCCAAGTGAGGGAGGATAAAATACTTGTGGAGGCTCCATAATATACAATAAATTAGTAAATTATTTATGAATTAGCTTCAACCCTTATTTCGAAGGGTGGAGAAGAAGGAATGTCAGGCTCAACAAGATTACTCCAATAAAAGGAAACCATCCTCGAATTTGAAAGGAGCATGCTCAAAGTGAGCAGTAAGTCCATTTGTTCAGAAAGTATTGAAATGGAAATGATAAAGACATATTCAATAAACACATCACTCCCTAATAGAATGGTGGGATCAACGAAATATTGCATCAACTTGAGCACTTTATCAATGATTGGTTAATAGGATGTAAGAAAACATGGTCAAGATTGATACAATGACCCTCCAAAAAAAGAGTAGGATCAACTGAATATTGTATCATCTTGACGACTCCATCAAGAAATGGTTGCATAGGTTTAGAAATCGAAGGTGACTTAGGACTATAAGGGCCTTTAGACAAGGATGACGCTCTTCAAACCACTAAAACTCCAGGGCACACATGATTAAGGTGATCTCCCTTATAAAGATTGCAAGGGAACTTAGCCTTGCATCCTATTCATTTAGGTTTCTCAATCGAATGAATTCCACCAACACGAATTCCATTGGTTGGTGGGTTTCCCCTAGCATGACTTGCAATGGTTGTGTTAGCACATAGAATTGTAGGAGTAAAAAAGAACCACTTTGGGTTTTTTTTTTGAGTCACACCTTTGATCCTTACATCATTACCATGACATGTCATCTGTCATTTATATAAAAGTTTTTCTTTGTCATCATCCATCTGTTTAAATGTTAATTTAAAGACATTTGTATGTGTTGCCAACTCACTCAAAGAGTTAGCAGGGTACTCAACTTCTCCATTCATTCATTTCCATCATTACCTTTTTGTCATGCAAAGGTATTTCATTGTTTTTAGAGCCTATTTTTAACAAATTTTCAGGGATCAGGTCTTTGGACATCCTAAAAGTCTCCTCGAAGCATGCAAATCTTGTTTGAATCAGGCACTGCGAACTCATTTCTTGTAGAAGAGTCTTCCAAATATTTGATTATAACTTTTGAACGGGCATGTGAGTTATTCTGAAATTTTTTGTGGAGGCACATGATATTGGCATTGACCTGTTGACAAAAATTCATCCCAACCCAGTTTGGCATTTGAAGGATACAATTAAAACACCAGTGTGTTGCAAAATGACACTCTGAACTGGCTGAAGAAGAGGAAGGTTTAGATGTTGGACAACTTGCAAACATCCTTATGAAAATTCAAATACATCAACATCAATCCTAGATCCACCAGGTGCTCCATGAGAGTTCTCATCATGTTTCAGGGTCAAGAAAGGGGTTTTGGATGGATTTCCTCTTGGCGCTGCAAAATCTGTGCTGCAAATCCAACATTGTGAACCCTTTGTTACAACACTTTTTAAAAACCCGTCTTCTACATCTTTCTAAAGCTGCAAGTTTAACAAGTTATTACACTCCTATCCATTATGTAGTGTGTGATTGATCATCTGTGGGAGCCGACTTGAAATTTACAAGTATAGTGATGCTGTGAACAAATTTTGATGCTGATAAAAAACCTATTTTACAAAGACTTGCCTTTGTCTACCTTCATTATAATTCTTAGCCGTATTTCCTTAGCCTTTCAAATTTTAATAATTCCTTGTCTTATTTCTAGATCTATAATGAGTTGATATGTACAAAATTTCTACACAAGATTTGCCTATTGGAAAAGTCTTGTCATCAAAACCCTAATCCCCTGTAACCCATGTTTCACATCTAACAATCATTTAATATTGTAGTAAGGTTTTCTTCATACACTATTTATGGACGATCAAAATAAAATGAAGACTCACAAGGGAGGAGCTTCAGAGTTAGAAAATGAAGAACTTGAACTTCCTTAAATGATATCATTTTTTGACAAGTTTCTTATTTATGCATTTTTTAAGATTTGAGGATGGTTATCCTTATAAACCATATTTAGCTCCTGGGATGTTCTCTTCTAGTCATATACCAAGATCATGAGTTGCTATAATAGTTGGTGGAATTGGAGATGGTTGTTGGAATACTTAATGAGTTTTCAAGTGAAACGAGATGGTACATGAGAGTTCGCAACATTGGTGCTGCGAAATGTCATTTTTGATAGTTTGTAAACAATTAGCACACAATAGAGGAATGCTTGTCTTATAACTTTTCATTTCGAATCTGGGTTCCACTAAAATTTTGATTGGAGGTAAAAAATGGTATCTTGGACTTGTGGAAAAAAATATTGCCTGACCCATTTTGTATATTTGGAGAAAATATAAAAACATCATATACAGGAAAGTTCATAATGCATGTTGTCACAGCCACTGCAAACTCTAACAATTTGACAAATTCGAGCTATGGGAAGGCTGCCAGCTGTGAAGGAAGGTTCGAATGGTCTCCTAGGAGTTAGTTTGATATGAGGGACATGTGTTCCATCTCCAATTCAATCAGGATGACATGTTTCAAGAGGCATTTATCACAATATGCAAGATCCTGGAAAATAGGATTTTGTTAAGTTTTTGTTGGAATATTTTGTAACAAGAATCCTAAATGAAGGAGGATCTTATGTATCTCCTTGGTTTCTACTTAATTAGGTTAGATAGATATCATTGACTATAAATGAAATGGATTTTGAGAACGAAAGGGTTAGATTAATGACCCGAGAGAGGAGAGAGATGAATGAGCAGTTTAGTTGCTCAATTGTGAGCCCGAGGGCCTGTTGTAATTAGCATATCTTCCATTAGATATTCATGAGAGTTTTTTATCATAATTTGTGTTCTTTATTATCATTTTATCTTGTCATATTGATTCAATGGAATTGCAGGGAATGAAGATCAATGGTTTTTCATGAGGCAGGAGATTCATGAGCTGCAAATGATTTGTAGTAATTGCCTCCTTTCATGATCTATGTTCTAGTTATATTTTAAGTCATTTTTGTAGAGAGGATCTTTGCTTGATAATATTTTTCTTTTTTTTTATCTTTCTTATACCTCCATCCATCAATTATATCCCTTTTGGTCTGGTATGATCTTGAGTTCCTCTCATCTGTAGGATGTGTTGACTCCATTCCCAATGGAATGACTTTGTAGACTCTTTACTACTCTCTTTATTATTCTTCCTTGTTGATCCACCCTTTTAAAATTGATTTAATTTTTGAGGTTGGATTGGTATGGGTGAGACCTCTGGTTTTGATATTTTCATATAATAGAAATTTTGTTCCTACTGTGTAAACCATATTTAAGACACTTTTGTAATGGAAATCAATATTTTTCCTTATCTCTTCATTGTTATCTTACTTTGATTTCATCTTAGTGAATGATTTGTTTAGCTGGTTGCATCATTATTTCAGTATATGTTATATTCTTATAATTCTTGCAGATATATCAGATCTTCGCTCTTTGTCTTGAGAGGTTCTCATTTCACAAATTCTTCTTCATATAGCTATCATGCTATCTGATGTAGATGATATATATATTCCACACTTCTTATATGATCTTCCACCCCCATTTAATCTTTAAAACCCTAATTCAAAGTTGTCTAAAGCATTACCTTTTGGTGTATACTTTGCGATTTCCTTCTATTAATGACACTTTGTCTGAGTTTTTGTGATCTATTTGTCACCTTGATATATACATTATCTATATATTCTGATGGGTACTAGGCTTACACCTACAACAGTATAGGTGTGACTCTCAGTGCTAACATTTTTTGCATGATTATCGGGGACGACAATGAAGACACCTTCCCTGGGTGAACTATGATGATTAGATCTAGCTTTGGATGGTGAACTGAAGATAGACACGTTTAGACTTCTTATCTTTCACCATGGTGACTCCACTATTCATATATCTATTGGAGACTCCATTGTTTTGAAATGGAAAAGATCCTATCTCAGAAGTATGCTTTCTATGATTTTTCAAAGACAATCGATTTTCCAAATCCACTGCCTAGTAGAGATGAATGGGAAGGTTTCCTTCCTAGGTTTAGAGGGAAAAATTGGGAAATTCCATCTGAATTTTTACTAGATTTTCATGAGTGCATACCTAAGATGAAATTTATACATGAATACGTCCTTATCAAATTGTTTACATACTCTTTAGATGGAGCAGCTCGTGATTGGTGTAGATCACTCTTAGTTTCTTGTATTACTTCACTAAGAAATTTTCATGTTGCATTTCATTTGTTTTGCAAAGAGAAATTTGTAGCTCATTTTCTTTATCAAGAATGTTGTTATGAATTCATTTTGTTGAGTAAAGGATCAAATATTCATAAAGAGTATGCTACAATAGAAGACACTTTTCATTATGATCAAGAGGTTGATGATCTTCAAAGTGATAGCCATAATGTATATACTTTTGACATTGTATCAAATGTATATACTGTTTTAAGTTATCATGAAAATAAAATTGTTTCCTTCGAGTATTCGAATGATAATGAGTAGATCGATATATCAACATGTGAAAATTTTGAATCTGAGACATGGGAATACAATGAAGGAGATAAGGAATAATTGTAACAGTAGTTGGAATAATCTTTATCACCTATTAATGAACAAAAATTCCAAGGATCAACGAGGAGATGTCTATCATTTCTATACCTTCACTTGCAACAAACACCAAACAACATATGAGTATCTATAAAATATATGAGAACCATCATTTGATTGATGAATCAACCTTCACAGAGGAGAAAGATGGTTTTATTAACCCATTATAAATGTCTCTTCATAAGTTTCATGATCTTGTGGATTTTTACATAGAGTTATGTTTTTCAAAGGTTTCTAATGATCCAGTTGTTGGAATGATTCCAGATCATAGTTGTAAGTATTCATTGCTTACTAACCTATTGCTACAAGCTTCATATCACTTGAAAATTATTTTGAACCGTTGCATGGAAGGATTTATTTTCATCAATTCGATACTCACTTAGCTACATTGGAAGTATGAATTCAATTAAGCAAAGAAGCTCAACTGGATAGATTAGTGTAAGAATGTATATAAATAATATTTCTATGCAATAATTTGGTTTGCACTGAGTGTTTTTTAGTTTTCAATAAATGATCAGAGGTTCTCTCAAGGAATAAACATAGTACATATCCCAGAGAAGGCATGGATAAGGAATTTGAATTGCATGTTCTCGACATCTCAAAGGGAGCATGCCATCCCCTGTGGAGCCATATTTTAACAAATAGAATTGTAGGGGTAAAAAATAGCCACTTTGGGTTTTGTTTTTGAGTCACGCCTTTGATCCTTACATCATTACCTTGACATGTCACCTCTCAGTTGTATAAAACGTTCTCTTTGTCATCATATATCTATTTAAATGTTAAGTTAAAGATAGTTGTATGTGTTTCCAACTCACTTAGAGAGTTTGCAACATACTCAAGTGCTCTATTCATTCATTTCCATCATTACCATTTTGTCATGCTAAGGGAATTCATTGTTTTTAGAGCCCATTTTTTAAAAAAATTCAGTGATCAGGTCTTTGGGCATCCTAACAATCTCCTGAAAGCATGTAAATATTCTTGTTTGAATTAGGTGTTGCGAACTGATGACAGGCGTTATGAAATTCGTTGTGAATTCATTTCCTATAGCAGAGTCTTCTAAACATTTGATCATAAATTTTGAACAACAATGTGGGTTTTCTGAATTTTTTTGTGGAGGAGCATGATATTGGCATTGACCTGTTGACCAAAATTTAGCCCAACTCATTTTGGAATTTGAAAGATTAAATTAAAACACCAGTGTGCTACTAACTGGTGCTACTAACTAGATGAAGAAGAGGAAGGTTTAGAGGTTGGACAACTTGCAAACATCCCTGTGCAAATTAAAATACATCTACATCAAGCCTAGGTCCACTAGGTTTTCCATGAGAGTTTTCATCTTGTTTGAGGATCAAGAAAGGGGTTTTGGCTGGCTTTCATCTTGGCACTATGAACTCTATGCTACAAATTCATCTTTGCAAAGCCTCTGTTCCATCACTTTTTAAAACCCCATCTTTTGTATCTTTCTAAATCTCCAAGATTAATGATTTATTACACTCCTATCCAGTCTGTAGTGTGCCATTGATCATCTGTGGGATTCAACTTGAAATTTTCAAGTGTAGTGATGATGTGAACAAATTCTAATGTTGATAAAAAACCTATTTTGTAGAGACCTGCCTTTGTCTCCCTTCATTATAATTCTCAGTAGTATTTCCTTAGCCTTTATATTTTAAGAATGCCTTGTCTTATTCCTGGATGTGTAATGAGTTGATGTCTACAAAATTTCTACACATGATTAGCCTATTGGAAAAATATTTTCATCAAAACCCTAATCCTTTGTATCTCATCTTTCACATATAACGATCATTTAATATTGTAGTAAGGTTTTCTTCATACATTATTTATGGACGATCATTAGAAAAGGAAGACTCACAAAGGAGGAGCTTCAGAGTTAGAAAATGAAGAAGTTGAACTTCCTTAAACAATATCCGTTTTTGACAAGTTTCCTCTTTATGCATTTTTGAAGATTTGAGGATGGTTATCCTTATAAACCATATTTAGCTCCTGGGATGTTCTCTTCTAGTCATATATCGAGATAATGAGTTGTTAAAATAGTTGGTGGCACTGGATATGGTTTTTGGAATACTTTAAGTCATTTTCAAGTGAAACATGCTACTACAGGAGAGTTCACAGCGTCGACGTTGCGAACTGCTATTTTGACAATTTGTAAACAATTAACGCACAACAAAGGAATGTTTTTCTTGTTAATTTCGATTTCCAATCTGGGTTCCTCTGAAATTTTGTGTGGAGGTAAAAAATGGTGTTTTGGACTTGCTAACAAAACTTCATCCTGACCCAACTTGTATTTGTGGATAAATGATAAAAACATCACCTATAGGAAAGTTCACAACACATGTTGTCACAGGCGCTGCAAACTCTAACAATTTGACAAATTCAAGCTATGGGAAGGATGTCAGCTGTGAAGAAAGGTTTGAATGGTATCCTAGGAGTTATTTTGATATGAGGGACATGTGTTCCATCTCCAAATCAATCAGGATGACATGTTTCAAGAGGCATTTATCACAATAGGAAAGATCTTGGAAAATAGGATTTTGTTAACTTTTGTTGGAATATTTTGTAACAAGTCTCATAAATGAAGGAGAATCATATATATCTCCTTGGTTTTGACCTCCTTAGGGTATATAGAGATCATTGACTATAAATGAAAGAGATTTTGGTAAGGAAAGGGTTGGATTCATGATTGTTAAGCCCTAAATAGTAGCACATTACCCCTTAATTAGGGAATATTATTATTTTATTTATGTCTTCTTGGGTCCATTAGTTGTAATTGTACCTCCTAGTCTCCTATATATATGAAGGAGACATTTTCATTTGGAATCATCTTGTATTTGGATATTTATGTGGTGTATAAGGAGGTTTGACCATCGAATAGTCTTATTATCTGAAATTATCTCTTTTTCAAGGCATTGGGTACTTATTTTGATGTTTTTCTATGCTATATTTATGTTTGGTTCCTAACATTTTGTATCAGAGCTCAAGGTCTTGAGGTTTCACTGCTACACTTGAGACACCTTGGAATTTTCACTATAATGTTTTTTTCTATGGTGTTTTAGAAGGAACCCCTTAGAGGATAATTAGTAGAATTATCAAGGTACGTGGGGTAAAAATTTAAGCTCCTAAGGTATTATACATTCGGATATATATATTGTAAGATAGAGTTATGAAATCATCCTGAATTTAGTTATCTCGGAATTTTTGCTATAAAAATATTTATGTAGCATTTCAGACCCTAAAATCTCGAGGATATTCATAGAAATCAATAAGATATCTGTGATAAATATTTCATCATATAGGTCATCCTAATTTTGTAGATACACCCTATAAAATATAGGGTATATGACTAGTCATATTAAATAGTCTCAAACAGGCCTTCCAGGTAAAAAAATGATCTTCTTCAGTGAGTATCCAATGTAAGTGAGACTAATTGCACTGGATAGTGGACAGTCTGTATTATTTCTGGCACAATTTTCAGAATCAAATATCAGATATTGTAATCTTACCATAAGAAAGGTGTGGGGAAGTTACCATAACTTCCACTTGGAACATCCAATTTTGGTCATACTTGTGGCATTGCAAAGAAGGCGTATCAGATAAATACAATAATAATTTTTTTGACCTAGAATGGCCTAAATTTTGGAGATACAACAAAAGAAATATCATCTAGTAGAACCACCTTGAAATCAAGGTTTAAAAGTGATACTTGGCCAACATTCCACCAAAAAGGGAACTTATACACCAATTACGCCTCCAGAAATCCCTACTTCGACTCTTGATGAAGGTGAAGAAATGCGCAGAGACATAAATGTTTTACAAAAGAAGAGAATGAAAAAATATGTGTTGATTAAGGTTGGTTGTCATTGATGTCAACCTTTGAAGAAAGCCCAACAACAAAAAGGTTTAGGTAATGGACCCAAGATTGTTTGATGTAAATATGACTCATTATTGTCTTGTCATGGTTGATAAGAAGTAAATATGGATGAACTCCAAAGTGGTCCCCTTATGGTGAGAGCCCTCATGGGAAGACGCTTTGCGAAGTAAGAGAACCCATTATTAATTGTGGAATAATGAAATCGTATATGGATAGTGCTTGTCATTCCATTTTCGATGGTATGTGGAACGTCACATAACTCCTCACGGTTAGAGAGTTATGGCCATGAGAAGTTGGAGACCCCAGGTTTGGGTAATGGACCCAAGTTTGTTTGATGGATAATGGTATGAGTTATGATATATTTTCAGATAATACTATTCTATATGGATAGTACATGTCATTCAATTTTTGGTGGTATGTGGAACTTCACATAACTCCTCACGGTTTGAGAGTTATGGCCTTACGAAGTTGGAGGACCCTCATATATCATCTAGAAGCCCCAAAAGGTCAAAGTAGTCAAAGTGGTTTAAGAGATTTTAAAAGGTAAATAATAAAGTGAAGTAATGAGT
>ML781260.1:618949-642160 GCA_009831015.1 Picea engelmannii
TTCACCATAAGGGGACCACTTTGGAGTTCATCCATTTGTACACCTTATCAATCATGATAAGACAATAATGAGAGCATGGGTCCTCCAACCATTCTTCTAGGATAACTCAATCCGCAAAGCATCTTCTCATGAGGGATTTCACCGTAAGGGGACCACTTTGAAGATCATCCATTTGTGCACCTTATCAATCATGATAAGACAATAATGAGTCATCTATACATTTTTCCAACAATGCATCATATACCAATGGAACCACATCGATCCATCTTCATCATGTATCAATGACAACTCATTGATCCATCTTCATCTGTGCATTCTCATCAAGGACAATACATATTATATTACATAAATCATCAATCAATCAATCCTTTGACATCAATCAATCACTTGTCATCAATCAATGACATCAATCAATCACTTGTCATCAATCAATGACATCAATCAATCAAACCATTGGCATAAATGACAACATGATCCAACAGATGCATGGTTCAGATTTATTCCTACAGGTTTACAGCAATATATCTCACAGTGACAGATTGATAGTGGTTCCATCATTCTACTTCTACTTCAGGGTGGCAGGACAGGGCAAGGACACATGGTTGTATCCACCTTTCGGTTGTACCCGAAGAACATAGGCAATTGTAGCCTCCTTCTGGTTGTAGCC
Source organism: Picea engelmannii (assembly GCA_009831015.1). Taxonomy (NCBI): domain Eukaryota; kingdom Viridiplantae; phylum Streptophyta; class Pinopsida; order Pinales; family Pinaceae; genus Picea; species Picea engelmannii. The sequence goes on from ML781260.1 coordinate 619,617, forward strand.
AAATAATTGGGGAGTTTGAGCTTCCCTCATGTTGTATCCTGAGAAACTAGGGGGTTGGAGCCTCCTTCTAGTTGCAGCTGAAAAACAAAGGAAGTTGGTGCTTCCAATGAATGTAATTCTTCAAGACATATAAGAAAAAACATTCTTTGGTTTTCTCTTGATTTTGGTTTCCACGTAAAACATAGGTGTACTGTGTATGTGTATGTTTGTTCATTTTTTCATTGTTTATTTACTCTGCAATTATTGGATGATAATGCTTCATTGATATAACACATGGATTATATAGTTAAAAAGGATTAAATTGCTCTATTACTGATACACGCCCCCTCTTAGTAATCCAACAATTGTTATCAGAGCAGGTTCCTTCAGAAATCCGTTTAACTAGTGAAAGGTAGATCATGGAGAGTACCAACTCATATAAAAATGGAATACCACAGTTTGATGGACAGAAGTATGATTTTTGGAGCATAAGGATGAGGACATATATAAAGGCACACAGATTTCAAGTTTGGCAATCAATTGTAGATGGATACACAACAACAACAGTTCCACCAATAAATGAAAAAGTAGTAAAACTTGGTGAGAATAATTCAAAAGCCACAAATTCACTTTTGAATGGTCTTAGTGATATGGTATTCACCAAAGTTGCACACTGTAAATCTGCTAAAGAGATGTGGGACAAGATTCAAAATATTTATGAAGGAGATACAAATGTCAAAGCAACTAAAAATGAAGGAAGATGAAGATATCGCAACCTACTTCTTACGAGTCGATGAAACAGTGAATGCAATCATAGGATTGAGAGAATAAATTGAATAATCTGAAATTGTTCAAAAGATACTAAGATCTCTTCCTATGAGATTCAACTCTAAGATATCAACACTAGAAGAAAGATCGTATTTGGACTCAATAAGCATGGACGAACTGTATGGAATCTTCACAACATATGAAATGATAACTGAGCAGGAAAATTCAGATGTAAAAGAAGCAGCCTTCAAGGCATCAAAAAAATAAAATCAAAAGAAAAAGGAACAAGAAGAATATAGAAGCAATAGTGACGTCTCAGAAGATGATGAAAAAGTGTCCAAATTCGTCAAAAGACTTAATGATGCAGGAGAATCTCAACTGAGCCAATGCGGAGACAATGGACAACTGGACAAGTGCCCAACACAAATTTTGAAATTATCTTGAAGTTAATGCGCCAACCTTAAATGAGATAATTAAGAAGGAGCGCACTTGTATAATGTAAACGGACCTTGAGCGATCCGCTCTCGTCCTTAGTAGATAGAAGGAATTTATAGTAATTAATGAAGGTAGATAGAATTGAATGTTAGATTAGACAGTTTTAGAGCACAAGAGGGAAACAGGATATAGACACCCTCATTGTGTATTGTAAAATTAGTGTGTGGAGAGCGAGAGCATAGAAGAGAAGTAGAGCGTTGAATAGTCGAATTCCATGTACAAAAGTTCTGGGTTAATACAAAGAAGGTTTTGATTTAGACTCATGGTATTCAAATATTCTCTGTGTATGCATCTTTGAATGTTATGCTCATGGTTATTTTACTCTTTCTGCCATGCAATTGCTTTTATGCTATGTATGAATGATTTCTTGTTGAATGTCTGACATATGAGAGAGAGAGAGAGTAAGGGAAATGATTTTCAATTGTTTCTCTATCTGAGCAAGAGTTCCTGCAAGGAGTGCAGTTGAATTGTCTGCAAGGAGTGCATTGACAAAGGGTTCAGAGGTTTGTCTCTGAAAAATCAGGATAGATAGCTTTCGTTCTCATTCACACAGAAGTGCAGTTGGGTACAGGAGTCGTGCAAGGAGTACGCAGGCCGAGTAAAGTCTCAGAGTCACAGACCTGAGTGAAGTATTGAGAGATTGTTGTTGTAGGGTGTGCACAGGGTCGAAGGAGTTCAACACTTGGAAGTGTTTGAAGGCCTGCCGCAAGGAGTGCGAGCAGGAGGAATTCTTGAAAGTCTGCTGCAAGGAGTGCGTGCAAGGGTTTTCTGAAAGACTCAAAGTCATGAGAAAGTTCAGAAGGATTTGAACCTTCGAAGGAGTCAAAGGAAGGCGAGAGGCCAAGTACCTTGAAAGTTGGAAGGAAGGTATAGTGACGTCAGACCACAGGAGGATGAGTTCTCATAGAAATAATGGACGGTTGGAATTCTCTATGGAGAATTCGAGAAGTCCCGTGAGCCGTCAGATCTCACGGAGGAGCAAGGAAGTTACGACGAATACTTTCAAGTGTTCAAGCTCAGGAGAGGCAGAACCATAGATCCAAGCCAACAAGGACCATTGGATTTACACGTGGATTTCTATATCCGGGTTTCATAGGTTGGAGTCCCGTAATCTTTGCAACGGGAATCGTGAAATAACGAAACGCAAAGTCCCGAAGGTCGAAAGGATTGTGTGGGCCACAAAATCGACAGGTGGACATATGGCACATTTTCGACACGGAGTCAAACTCCATTGACCATTTTGGGTTTCCGTGGGGTGAAGATCCGAACTCTTTGCATTAGGATTCATGATATCGCGAAGTCTGAAGTCCCGATGGAGTGAAAGGATGTTGAAAGGTCAAATCTTGCGAGTGCATCGGAGTTTCGGTAAATCGGGTTTCGGGAATCGCGGGAACAAGTTGTTTGACATCACGACTGTCGAAATCGCGATAAGGAGAAATCCGAAAGATAAAAGAGGAAAGGTCAAGCGTTGACTGCTTCAGATTTTCGGAGATTGAGAGACAGGGTGCTTGACCACTGGATTCACGAAGGTGTGAAGTCCGGCCTCCCGAAGTACAAGGGGGAATTTCTCGAAGTAGATTGTGGGTGAAAATTTCTCGAAAAGTAAATAGAGGAGCCATTCTCAAGAGCTCTTCAGGCCAGTGTAAGGGGAAAGATCCTATGTACGTGACCTTCCAACCCGCGGGTTGAGGAGGGCTGTGTCAGGTTTGGTATCAGAGCTCAAAAAGGTTTATTTTCTTTCTGTAGCAGGGAAAAGGAGAATTCACCATGCCGCCAAGGAGAAGGGACAGGAAAACACCCGATCCACCAGAGGATAAGGAAATGCCACGAAGAAGAGGTAGGCAGATGACTAATCCAGCCATGGAGAGAGAGATGCGTGATCTATGTGCCAGACTCGAAGACATGGAGATGACATAGAGGTGTACAGTCAGTGCTGGGAATCTTAGTGATTCTGAAAGTGAAATTGAGGCTAAACATGAAAGGGGGGAAGTTGCAGCCGAAGATGCAGCAAATGAACGTTTGATTAGAGCTATTGCAAGAATGGGTGCAAGAGGGAAAATGGACCTTCCAGTTTATGAGGGAAGCTTGGATGCAGAGGAGCTTCTAGAATGGATTAGATCTCTGGACACATATTTTGACTATGAAGATGTCGAAGAGGACAAGAAGGTCAAACATGTTGTCATGAGATTGAAGGGACATGCATCATTGTGGTGGGATGAACTACAAGCTAACAGACGCTGCAAAGGCAAGCAAAAGATCAAAAGCTGGGACAGGATGATCGCAAATATGAAGGCAAAATTCATCCCCAAGGATTATCAAATTTATCTATTCAGGAGGATGCAGAACCTGAGACAGAAGCTGATGACAGTGAAAGAATACACTGAAGAATTCTACAAGCTGAACATTAGGGTAGGTCATCGAGAAAGCGATGATGAGAAGGTTGCCAGATATATGAATGGCCTGAGATATGACATCCAGGATGAGATAAGCATGGTAACCATCCAAACGGTGGAAGATGCTTATCAGATGGATCTAAAGGCTAAAGAGAAGCTGAGCCGAAAGCAGGTTCAAAGAGGCTGAGGAAAAAGTTATCCTAGAGGAAAATCAGTTGCCCAAAATAAAAAACAGAATCCCAAGGAGGATTGGAAGAAACCTCAGACTCAAACTGAGAGAGGTGGAACCTCATAGCGAGGGAAACATACCGAACAGAGAGGAGAGTATGCTAATAATAATGTTTTTCCTCATACTAGAGGTAGAGGAAGAGGAAGAGGTGGAGTAATCACATGCTTCACATGTGGAAAAATTGGACACAAGTCTTACGAGTGTCCCGATAAAAAGAAATAAGGAGGAGAAGGTCACAGCGCTGAACCAAAAAGGTGAGATGTTGAGGCAGAAGATGCTGAAGGCAGAAGATCGTTGATGACGTGAAAATCTCTTTTGACACCAGAGAAGGAGATGGAGAGTTCAGTCCAAAGAAACAGACTTTTCCAGACTGCTTGCAAGACCAAAGATAGGGTATGCAAGGGCATCATGGACAGTGGTAGCACGAACAATCTCGTTTCTACAGAGATGGTAGAAAAGGTGGAGCTGGAGACGATTGATCATCCAAGCCCATATAGAGTTTCGTGGCTACAAAAAGGACATCAGGTAATGGTCACTAAACATTGTTTGGTTGAATTTAAGATAGGAGGATATAATGATAAGATATTATGTGATGCTATTCCTATGGATGTTTGTCATCTATTGTTGGGTAGATCGTGGAAATATGACATAAATGTGATTCATGATGGGAGAATGAATACATACACCCTAGAAAAGAATGGGAGGACTCACATGTTGCTTCCAATCAAGGATAAGGAGATGAAACCGGAAGTAAGTAACACCGTACTTCTCATGAGTGGGAAGGAACTTCTTACAGAGGTCAAGAAGAAGGAAGAACCGCAATTTATTGTGGTCAGGAAACCGAAGATTGTTTTGAGAAGCACAAGAGTAGATGATTTACCAGAAGAGATTCAGGAACTGCTGGAAGAGTTCACTAACATAGTAGTGGACGAACTACCTCGTTCATTGCCACCGATCAGAAGTGTGAGTCATCATATTGATCTCATACCAGAAGCCAGTTTTCCAAACAAAGCCGCATACAGATTGACGCCGCAGGAGAATGAAGAGTTCAAAAGACAAGTCCAGGATTTGTTGGACAAAGGTTTGGTCAAAGAAATATTGATTCGATGTGTTGTTCCAATAGTACTTAGTCCGAAGAAAGAAGGAGGCTAGAGGATGTGTACTAACTTGAGGGCGATCAACAAGATAACCATCAGGTACAGATTTCCATTACCAAGGATAGATGATCTGATGGATTGCTTGAGCTAAGCAAAGTGTTTTTCGAAGATTGATTTGAAGAACGGTTATCATCAAATCCACATGAGATAAGGTGACGAGTGGAAGACAACATTCAAAACCAATGAAGGGTTGTACGAATGTCTTGTTATGCTGTTTGGCTTAACAAATGCACCGAGTACCTTCATGAGGTTGATGAACGAAATCCTAAGGGAGTTCATCGAAAAATTTGTTATCGTATATCTGGATGACATACTGATTTTCAGTAAAATAATGGTCGAGCATCTCAAACATTTGGCTACAGTGATGCAGAGGCTACAACAGGAGAATTTGTTGATAAACATGAAGAAATCCTCATTCATGAAGATGGAGCTCATTTATCAGGGGTTTGTTATTTCTGCAGATAAATTGAGGATTGATCCAGATAAGGTGGAAGTAATCAAGTATTGTCCATCACCGAAGAACATATTTGAGGTGAGGAATTTTCATGGATTGGCTAGTTTCTACCGAAAGTTCATCAGAAATTTCAGTGGAATTAGTGCACCGATGATGGACACAGTGAAGAAGAGACATAAATCTTTTCACTGAACAGAAGAAGCCGAAAAGAGTTTTAATCTATTGAAGAGGAAGATCACGGAACAACCAGTTTTGGTGTTGCCGGATTTCCAAAAAACATTTCAAGTGAAATGCGATGCAAGTGGATTTGCAATAGGGGCAGTCTTTAGTTAGGAAGATAGGCCGATAGCATACTTCAGTGAGAATTTGAATGAAGTGAAGGTGAAATACTCCACTTATGACAAGGAGTTTTATGCTATCATACAGACATTGAAAAAATGGAGACATTACTTGATCCCGAAGGAGTTTGTCTTATACAGTGACAATCATGCACTGGAGTTTGTGACTCAACAAGAGAAGTTGAATCAAAGACATGTTAAATGGGTTGAATATATGCAGAATTTTACTTTTGTGATCAAACATATTTCTGGTACTGCTAACAAAGTTGTTGATTCTTTGAGCAGGAAGTGTTTGCTATTGCAGGAGTTCAAAGTCAAAACCTTAGGTTTTGATGACCTCAGGGACATGTACAGAAATGCTCCAGATTTTAAAGGAGCGTATGAAGCAGATGAGAATCCAATTCTTGGAGATAGAAGCCAATGGACAGAATACATGATCTAGGAAGTATTATTGTTTAAAGGTAATCAACTGTGTATTCCAAAATGCTCCATGAGGGAGAACTTGTTGAAATAGAAACACAGTAGATGATTGGTCGTACACTTTGGTCACGACAAGACGTTCACAAAGTTGAATGAGTCATATTTTTGGTCGAGAATGCGAGAATATGTCAAAAGGTTCGTGGATAGATGCAGAATTTGCCAGCATTCGAAAGGAAGGAGACAAAATGCCAGATTTTATCAACCATTTCCCATAACTAAGAGGCCGTGGGATGCAATCACCATGGATTTCATATTGGGTTTGCCAAAAACACAAAGAGGTTTTGACTCAATCTTTGTGGTGGTGGATAGATTTTCCAAGATGGCACACTTCATTCCATGTCAGAAAACCAGTGATGCAACTCACATTGCGAATCTGTTTTTCAAAGAAATCATTCGACTTCATGGCTTGCCAATGAGCATAGTTTCGGATCGAGACACTAAGTTCATAGGACACTTTTGGAGGATGTTATGGAAGAAGTTGGGAACTAACTTGTTGTTTAGTTCGGCTTATCATCCTCAAATGGATGGACAGACAGAAGTGGTAAACAGAAGTCTGGGAGACTTGTTGAGAAGCCTGGTGACAGAACACCATAGCCAGTGGGACAACATATTACCACAGGCAGAATTTTCTTATAACGACTCAGTTAACAGGAGCATAGGGCTGAGCCCATTTCAGATTGTCTAGGGCATGCATCTGAGAGAAATCTTTGAATTGAGAGATTTAGAATAGAATGCAACTAGGAGCGCTAGTGCAAAAAATTTCCCAGAGGCGATGAAGGAACTTCACATCCAGGTGAAGGAGAGATTGCAGAGTTTGAGCTAGGAATATAAGAACTGAGCATATCAACACAAGAGACAACTTCAATTTGAGGTTGATGACTTGATTCTGGCACATTTGAGAAAAGAAAGGTTCCCGAGAGAAACATATAATAAAATGAAAATGAATAAAATCGGACCATGTAAGGTGTTAAAGAAATTTGGTGCAAATGCTTACGAGATTGAATTACCCGATGGGATCGGAATTTTTCTAATATTCAATATATCAGATTTGTACCCATATAATGCTGAGGAATCAGGGACATAAAATGAACAGTCATTGATCCAGTGGACAAAACAAATGCCAGTTGCAGAAAAGTCGCAGATGGAGTGCATACTAGACAAAAGAGTGAGCGAAAAGACCAGGCGAAAGCAATACTTTGAATATTTTGTCAAATAAAAAGGCCATCCAGTTGAAGATGCCAGCTGGGAGAATGAAGCAGAGATCCAGAGGCATGGACAAACAGTGCGTGAGCTCATGGAAAGGAGCCCATGAAAATTTTCAAGCGAGGGAGTATGATGTAGGAGCATCTCAAGCGAGCCAGCGCGGAGACAACGGACAGCTGGACAAGCACCCAACACAAATTTTGAAATTCTCTTGAAGTTAATGCATCGACCTTAAATGAGATAATTAAGAAGGAGCACACTTGTATAATGTAAATGGACCTTGAGCGATCCGCTCTCGTCCTTAGTAGATAGAAGGCATTTATAGTAATTAATGAAGGTAGATAGAATTGAATGTTAGATTAGACAGTTTTAGAGCACAAGAGGGAAACAGGATATAGATACCCTCATTGTGTGTTGTAACATTAGTGTGTGGAGAGAGAGAGCATAGAAGAGAATTAGAGAGTTGTATAGCAGAATTCCATGTACAGAAGTTCTGGGTTAATACAAAGAAGGTTTTGATTTAGACTCATGGTATTCAAATATTCTCTGTGTATGCATCTTTGAATGTTATGCTCATGGTTATTTTACTCTTTTTGTCATGCAATTGCTTTTATGCTATGTATGAATGATTTCTTGTTGAATGTCTGAAATATGAGAGAGAGAGAGAGAGTAAGGGAAATGAGTTTCAATTGTTTCTCTATCTGAGCAAGAGTTCCTGCAAGGAGTGCAATTGAATTGTCCACAAGGAGTGCGTTGATAAAGGGTTCATAGGTTTGTCTCTGAAAACTCAGGATAGATAGCTTTTGTTCTCATTCACACAGAAGTGCAGTTAGGTACAAGAGTCATGCAAGGAGTACACAGGCCAAGTAAAGTCTCAGAGTCACAGACCTAAGTGAAGTATTGAGAGACTGCTACTGTAGGGTGTGAGTAGGGTCGAAGGAGTTCAACACTTGGAAGTGTTTGAAGGCCTGTCGTAAGGAGTGCGAGCAGGAGGAATTCTTGAAAGTCTGTCGCAAGGAGTACGTGCAAGGGTTTTCTGAAAGACTCGAAGTCGTGAGAAAGTTCAGAAGGATTTGAACCTTAGAAGGAGTCGAAGGAAGGTGAGAGGCCAAGTACCTTGAAAGTTGGAAGGAAGGCGTAGTGACGTTGGACCACAGGAGGAAGAGCTCTCAAGGAAATAACGGATGATCGAAATTCTCTGCGAAGAATTCGCGAAGTCCCATAAGCCGTCAGATCTCACGGAGGAGCAAGGAAATTACGACGAATACTTTCAAGGGTTCAAGCTTAGGAGAGGTAGAACCATAGATCCAAGCCAACAAGGACCGTTGGATTTACACGTGGATTTCTATATCGGGGTTTCATAGGTTGAAGTCTCGTAATCTTTGCAACGGGACTCGTGAAATCACGAAACGCGAAGTCCCGAAGGTCGAAAGGATTGTGTGGGCCACAGAATTGGCAGGTGGAAAGGTGGTGCATTTTCGACACGGAGTCAAACTCCATTGACCATTTTGGGTTTTCGTGGGGTGAATATCCGAACTCTTTGCATTAGGATTCGCGATATCGTGAAGTCTGAAGTCCCGATGGAGTGAAAGGCCATTGAAAGGTCAAAGCTTGCGAGTGCATCAGAGTTTCGGTAAATCGGGTTTCGGGAATCGCGGGAACAAGTTGTTTGACATCGCGATCGTCGAAATTGCGATAAGGGGAAATCCGAAAGAGAAAAGAGGAAAGATCAAGCATTGATTGCTTTGGATTTTCATATATTGAAAGACAGGGCACTCGACCATTGGATTCGCGAAGGTGCGAAGTCCAGCCTCCCAAAGTACAAGGGGGAATTTCCCGAAGTAGATTGTGGGTGCAGATTTCCCGAAAGGGAAATAGAGGAGCCATTCTCGAGAGCTCTTCGGGCCAGTGTAAGGGGAAAGATCCTGTGTACGTGACCTTCCAACCCGTGGGTTGAGGAGGGTTGTGTCACTTAACAAGGGAACTAACGGTAGGTATAGAGGTAAGCTCCCTTTAATTTGTTTTAATTGTGATGGTATTGGTCATTTTGCTAACAAATTTCCACATAAGAAAAAGAGAAATGATGAAGGTTACTCAAAAGGAAAACACACATATAAAGGCAAAAGAACTACAAAGAATTTTTTCAAGAAAATCTTATACACCAAAGAAGACATCTCATTATCAGATGAAGATGAAGTCAGTGACAATGAGACAGGAAGAGTTCTATTCATGGTAGTAAAAGAATCCGAAGAAGAATATGAAGAAGCCGAAGAAGAATGTGAAGAAGTCAAAGAAGAAATTGAAGAGGTAGAAGTTGACTATCGATAAGAATTAATGTGTGCAATAGAAGTTATCAGAAGAGAAAAGAAGAAAAACAAGAAATTGCAAGCAGAACTAGACAAGAAAAAGGACACTCTATAACTAGAACAAATGATCACAAAATTGAAGGTTCAAATAGAAGAAGATAAAAGAATTGAATAAGCACTCAAGGAACAACTAGACTAAAAGGACAAGATCATTGGAAACTTGGAAGCAAAGGTTGTCACACTAAGAAAGGATATTCAAAAGAAAAATATGTAGAATAGCTCAAAAGTTCTGAATGACATTATCAACAATAAAAAATCTCATCTTGACAAGTCCGGACTTGGATACAATCAGACAGAAAAGGGATCAAGCTCCAAAAAAAAAGAGCAAGAAAAAAATCCAAAGAGCTATGCAGAAACAATCAAAGAGGATAAGAAGATATACAAGGAATCTTACATGGACACTCCTCCACCAAGAAGATTTAGATTTCAGAATCAACAATAGACATATAGGCCTCAAGAAGAAGAAGGATTCATAAGAGCACCTCCTTTCAGAATATCGTCAACTCCCAGGTATCAAACTATATTTTTTGGTTTATTTTATGCATGTAATAATTTTGGACATAAAGTTGTGAATTGCAGAGCTAACAACAGGAACAGTAACAACTTTGAGAGTTATACACAAAGGGATTATTCAAGGAGACCTAGTGACACACAAAGAAGAAGTTACAACAGGTTTGAATCTTTGAGCATTGAAGTGGAATGTTACAAATGTAACAATTTTGGACACATGGCCAAGGATTGTAGAATGACAATCCCTCCTAAAGAACCTCAATAGAATAACAACAGTAACAGACAAGAACCTTGGAAAACGACATGGATAAGAAAACAAGATTAGTATAAAAATGAAGAATGCACAGACGCTCTACAAGATAAGCAGAAGAAACACGGTTGGTATGTTGACAGTGGATGTTCAAAACACATGAGAGGTGATAAAGACAAATTTCTTACATTACGAAAATAAAAAAATGGATCAGTTGCCTTCGGAAATGATAATTCATCCAAAATCATTGGAGAAGGCACAGTATGAATTGGGAACAAGAATGAAAAGACACAAAATGTTTTACTGGTAGAAGATATGAAAGATAATCTTCTAACTGTGAGTCAAATGTGTGACCAAGGTCATAAACTTACTTTCCATTCAGAAAAGTGTGAGATAAGAAAATAAGGTTCAGGGAAATTGGTCGGTACAACTACAAGAACTTCAAACAACATATATGTGTTAAGTGAAATTGGAAATGAAAAGTGTTGTCTAGGAAAGGAAGATGAAATTTGGCTATGGCATAGAAGAATGGGTCACATGCATTTTGATAACCTTGTCAAATTCAGCAAAAGAGAAGCAGTCGGAGAAATGCCCCAGATCACGAAACCAACCAACACTTTATGCAAGCATTGTCAACAAGGAAAGAAAACAAAGACCAGGTTCAAATCAAAGGAATATTCAACAACAAGACCACTGGAAATTGTGCAAACTGATCTAGTTGGACCAACTACAACAAAGGGCTTAAAAGGTGAATTTTTTTTTATGTTATTAGTTGATGATTATACAAGAATGATTACATATTTATTTCTCAAGAACAAGTTAGAAGCTTTTGAAAACTTCAATATCTACAAGGAAATCCTTGAAAATGAGATGGATTCAAGAATCAAATGTTTGAGATCTAATAATGGAGGAGTGTTCACTTCAAAGGAATTTATGGACTACTGTAGCAGCCATGGAATAAAAAGGCAATTCTTCGTTGCTAGGACACCTCAACATAATGGAGTTGTTGAAAGAAAGAACATGACAGTAGAAGAAATGGACCGAACAATGCTAATGGATTCCAAATTGACAGATATATTTTGGACATAGGCAGTGCATACAAAATTTCACATTCAAAACAAATTAATGCTCAGAAACAACACTGATAAAACTCCCTACGAGCTATGGAAAGGAAGACCAAAAAATGTGAAGCATTTCATAGTTTTTGGAAACAAATGCTACATCAAAAGAGAATATTGTAGAATGGGAAAGTTTGACTCTCATGTGGACAAAGGAATACTTATTGGTTACTCAAGTACAAGGAAATCATACAAGTGTTACAATCTAAGATTGACCAAAGTTGTGGAAAGCATCAACGTAACAATTGATGAAACAGGTAGACCAAAATCAAAGGAAGAAGAAAACAAATCAATGGAACAACTTTACGAATAAGAAGATGGAAAAGAAGTAGAAGATGAAGATGAAGATGAAGAGAATCTAACAGAAGAAGAATAGCAAGTTCAAAAAGTATATCCAAAGACACCTAGCAAACAAGTACAGAAGAATCATCCTTTAGATCAGATTATTGGAAATAAAGATGTAGGAGTTGAGACTAGAAGAAAAATCTGTCCGCTAGAACAAACACACCTAGCACTCTTATCTACAATTGAACCAAACTGTTTTGAAGAAGCCAACAAGGATGAATTTTGGAATAAGGCCATGGGTGAAGAATTGGATCAAATAGAGAAAAATGACACTTGGGAATTGGTTCCAAGACCAAAGAATAAAAATGTGATAAGCACAAAATGGGTTTTCAGGAATAAATTGAATGAATATGGACAGGTTACAAGGAACAAAGCTAGATTGGTATGTAAATTATATGCACAGATTGAAGGAATAGAATTTGAAGAGACATTTGCCCCAGTTTCCAGAATGGAAGCAATCCATTTACTTTTAGCTTATGCATGCTCCAAAAATGTTAAAGTATATCATATGGACGTAAAATCATCTTCTCTGAATGTGGAACTTGAAGAAGAAGTCTGCATTGAACAACCAGAAGGATTTCAGTTGTTAGAGAAAAAAGACTATGTATGTAAATTAAAGAAGGCCTTGTATGGTCTAAACCAGGCTCCTAGAGCATGGTACTCCAGACTGGATAAGTATCTGGAGCAGGCAGGGTTCAGAAAAGGAAGTGCATACAACAACCTTTACATCAAGGTAATTCAAGGTAATATTTTATTAATTGAAGTTTATATTGATGATATTATTTTTGGTAGTGATGATGACGGGTTAAGCCAAAAATTTGCAAAAGACATGAAGAATGAATTTGAAATGTTGTTACCTGGAGAACTATCCTTCTTTATAGGACTTCAGATACATCAAAGCAACCAAGGGATTTTTATTTCTCAAACCAAGTATATCAGAGAAAGGATAAAGAGGTTCAGAATGGAAGATTGCAAACTAGTTATCACTCCCATTCAAAACAATTGTAAGTTGAGAAAAAATGATGATTCGAAGTCTACATATTAGAGGAAATACAGGTCAATGATTGGCAACCTACTATATGTGACAACATCTAGACCAGATGTAATGCAAGCAATTAGACAGGTGGCACGATTTCAAGAAGAACCAAAGGAATCACATGTATTAGAAGTAAAGAGGATTTTTAGATATCTCAAAGGAACAAAAGAGTTTGGATTATGGTATCCAGAAGGAAAAGATCTATCACTTATTTCCTACACAGATGCAAATTGGGCAAGTTGTATTGATGACTGACGAAGCACCAGTGGAACAACATTCTACTTAGGTGAGTGTTTGGTATCATGGCTAATAAAGAAACAATCATCAGTATCTCTATCTACAGCCGAGGCAGAGTATATTGCAGCAACAACATGTTGTACACATGTTCTTTGGATGAAAGAAACTTTGACATATATACAGGTTGAGTATGATGAGCCCATTCCAATATATTGTGATAATAGAAGTGCCATCAGTATCTCAAAAAACCTGGTGATGCACTCCAAGACGAAGCACATTCCAATCAAGTATCACTTTCCACGGGAACATGTTGCATAAAATAACATCAGAGTTGAGTATGTGGGCACAAAAGAAAAAGTGGCAGACATTTTTACAAAACCACTTCCATGGGAAGCCTTTGAATATTTTCACCAAAGACTTGGAGTTATTTCTACTCCAAAATGAATGATTTTTTAATGCATTTTGAATGCTTATATTATATGTCTTAGATGTACACGAGGAAGCACCATAAGAGGACAATTCATTCAGGGGGAGCAACCCCGGATGGAAAGATACCTTTGCCATTGATGAAAAAGGGGGAGAGATTTATCAGATGCAGAGGACAGAGGCATGGTTCCAGGGGGAGCAGATTTATCATATGTAGAGGACAGAGGAAAATTTATCATATATAGAGGACATAGCCATGGTTCTAGGGGGAGCATGAGTTATATGATTTTCGTATTGCATCAGAATGTTTCCATCAATGCCAAAGGGGGAGATTGTTGATTAAGGTTGGTTGTCATTGATGTCAACCCTTGAAGAAAGCCCCAAAACACAAAGGTTTGGGTAATGTACCCAAGATTGTTTAATGTAAAGATGACTCATTATCATCTTGTCATGGTTGATAAGAAGTAAAGATGGATGAACTCCAAAGTGGTCCCCTTATGGTGAAAGCCCTCACGGGAAGACGCTTTGTGGAGTACGAGAACCCATGCCTAATTGTAGAATAATGAGATCCTATATGGATAGCTCTTGTCATTCCATTTCCGGTGGTATGTGGAATGCCACATAACTCCTCACGGTTAGAGAGTTATGGCCATGAGAAGTTAGAGACCCCAGGTTTGGGTAATGGACGCAAGTTTGTTTGATGGATAACAGTAAGAGTTATGATATATTTTTAGATAATACTATTCTATATGGAAAGTACATGTCATTCCATTGTTTGTGGTATGTGGAACGTCACATAACTCCTCACGTTTTGAGAGTTATGGCCTTACAAAGTTGGAGGACCCTCATATGTCATCTAGAAGCCCGAAAAGATCAAAGTAGTCAAAGTGGTTTAAGAGATTTTAAAAGGTAAATAATAAAGTGAAGTAATGAGTGTATTATAATTCAAAGTGAATACAAAATAAATTGTTTCAATAATAAATTTAGTGGATAAATTAGAAGTGGGTTAATCCTAAAATAAGGAAAGTGGGGCCAAGTGACCTAGAAGATGTTTTTAAGGAAGCTACTTGGAGAGTATAAATAAGAGGCAAGGCTCTCTCATTTTAATAAAACTTGAGAATATTGTATATCTATAGGTTTCTAAGGTAACCAAGGATATCTAAGCCAAAATTTTGAGGGAAGGTGAAGAAAAGAATGCCAAAATGCAAGGAAGGATAAATTCTTTTGATAGTGCTTTCTAAGGTATGTTATTTACAGGTCATCTAACCATTTTCGCTATAACTTTTTTTCTATAATGATTCAGACCATGAAATTTCTATTCCATTGAGAAAACATATCCAATCATCTATGGTAAAAAATTCATCTTGTGGGTCATTGTATTTTTGGAGTTACACTCCGTGGAAAATAGGGTTTGTCGCTAGTCCTGAAACTAGTCAAAAACAGGTGTTTCGGGTAAAAAATTCATAAATTATTCATAACAGATACAAATGTGTTGGTTAGGGTACATTATATAGTATGTTGTGTAACATTTTTAGATCAATTAAATAAATATTCCGTGCGGGGCACACTCTACAAGGTCGTTGTCTAGAATAAGCCAGAATTCAACAAGGTATGCCATTTTTTCTATAAATCCTTTTATGAGAGGTTTCAAGTAATGAAACCTAGAGGAATTGCATAAATCACACTGAATAACATGTGTATTAGTTTCAGATATTTATACATTACAGGTGCAAATTTATTATTACTTCAAGTTAGTGTTGTTGACTAATCCAAAACTAGGCATGTGAGACTAAAGAAAAGTTTGATGAAAATGTTAGTCTCTTCTTGTTGAAGTTAAGGAAGGTTTGCAGGAATGTGATCATATACACTAGGTCTATTACAGAGCTACAAATCAGATTTGGATGATGAAATTGATGAGGAATTTTGGTTGAGATACATGTTGAGTACATGGTTGAGACAAGTAGTTGATGAGTTGGCACATACAAGAGGTGTATAGTTGACGTTGTTGGTACATATTGATGAGTCATAGTTGATGAGTAGTTGGAACATGATTGGTACATACTTGGTACATGGTTGGATGCACTTGTTTATGGTACAGGTTGATTACAGGTTATTTGGTACAGGTTGGTGCATGGTTGATGCATGGTTCAGATTTATTGGTACACATTTATAGTGGTATATCTCACAGTGATAGGTTGACAGTGGTTCCATCATTCTACTTCTACTTCAAGCTGGAAAGATGGGGCAAGGACAGGTGGTTGTAGCCACCTTCCAGTTGTAGCCAGAGAACATAGGGGGTTGTAGCCTCCTTTTGACTGTAGCCAGAGAATTGGGGATTTGGAGCTTCCCTCGGGTTGTAGACTGAGAAACTAGGGAGTTGGAGCCTCCTTCTAGTTACAGCTGGAAAACAAAGGAAGTTGGTGCTTCCAATGAATGTAATTCTTCAAGACATATAAGAAAAATCATTATGTGTTTTTCTCTCGATTTGGGTTTCCACGTAAAACACTAGTGTACTATGTAGGTGTATGTTTGTTCATTTGTTCATTATGAATTTACTCTACAGTTATTGGATGATAATGCTTCATTGATATAACACTTGGATTATATGGTTAAAATTATTAAATTGCTTTATTACTAATTCACCCCCCCTCTCAGTGATCCAACAATAACTACAAGGGATGATGTATTCAACTGAATCTAAGGTGGAGGCAATAATGGATACTAATATGGAGGGTTTAAAAAGGGATATCATGGAAGGATTGAAAACATTTCTAATAGAGAGGACACCTAAAAGTAAAAATGTATCCAGTATCCCATGAAATTCATGATGAGGACACAAGGAAGATGAATCAAGAATGGAGAAAATCCAACTTTGGGTTGAAGACCAACCACTTTCCTAAGATCGATATGAGAAATTTTGATGGCAAGGATGAAATCACATGGATACTTCAGATGGAGCAATTCTTTGATCCACATGATGTGCCACATACACAAAAGGTACAAATTTCTTCTTTATATTTAGAACCCAACCAATTTGTGTGGTATCGATGGCTTTGTTTTCACAAATCACTCTTCACTTGGACAATTTTTAGAGAAGAAATGATAGCACACTATGAGGATACAAGAAGCAATACCTTCTTTAGCCAATTGATAAATCTCAATCAAAAGGGTCCAGTTGAAGAGCACGTTGAGAACTTCCAAAGATTGAATATAAAAGTAACGGATATTCCCAATCAGCACCTGATTGATGTATTCATAGGAACTTTAAAGGATAAAATTCAACATGAGGTTCTCCTTTGGGAACCCAAATCTTTGGAAAATTCATTCAAGGTGGAAAGAAATCTTTAAAGTAAAAATATGGCTATGGCTACTAAAACACCTCAACCTACAAGGTTGACACCTCAACAATTGGAGGAGAGAAAAGAAAAAGGTTTATGATTTAATTGCGACAACAAGTAGAGTAAGGGACATAAATGTGGTGAGAATAAATTATTCTACATAGATTGTGAAGAGGAATAAGAATAAGAATAAGAACAAGAACCATCTAAAGATGAAAACGTAGAAGCAATTTTTTTCTAAAAAGTTGACTCCCATGATATCATGTAATGCATTGGATGGAATTTACACTCCTGAAACCCTCAAGATCGAAGGATATATTAAAAATCAAATGGTAATAGTCCAAATCGATTCTAGTAGTACTCATAATTTCATTCACTATAAATTAACCAAAGCTCTTAATTGCTTTGTATATCCAGCGCCAAAGTTTCAAGTAATGATTGTAGATTGAGGAACTATCAATTTTTCAGGAAAATGCAATAAGATCAATATTACTATGGGGGAATATGTAATGAATAGTCCAATGATTTATATACCCATGGGTGGTGTTGATGTCGTACTAGGAATCCAATGGTTACAATAATTAGGAATCCAATGGTTAGAATCACAGGGAAACCATGTAAGGTGATAAGCTCTAATGGAATGACAAAATTATTGAAAAAGGGGCATCGGGGTGTAATTGCACAACTATGCTCACTAAATGTTCACACATCTAAGCGATCTATTTCCCTAGACATCCAATGGATCATTGATAAACATTCCAAAGTATTTGAAGATATTTTCAAAGGTCTTCCATCCACCTAAAATCATGATCATGATATTCACCTAATTCCTGGGAGTGTTCCACCTAACATCAGGCCTTACAGATACCCTTATGCCTAGAAGAGTAAAATTGAGCATATGGTTGAAGAAATGTTAGAGGCTCACAATATTAGACCTAGCCAAAGTTCTTACTTTGCATTGGTGGTAATGGTACTAAAGAAAGATGGCCCATGGTGTATGTGTCCAGATTATAGAGAGCTCAATAAGATCACTATTAAATATAAGTTTCCTATTCCCATCATTGATGAATTGTTAGATGAACTACATGGAGAAATCTATTTAAAAAATTTGGATCTCCGTTCAAGGTATCATCAGATTAGAATGAAGGAAGCAGATGTCCCAAAAACAACATTCCAAACTCATGAAGTCCATTATGAAGTTTTGGTCATGCCTTTTGGCCTTACAAATGCACCTTTCACATTCCAAGGGTTGATGAATTCCATTTTCAAGCCCTTACTTCAAAAATTTGTGTTTGTATTTTTTTATGATATACTAATCTATAGAAAGTTTGGGAGTATCATGTGCGACATGTTGACAAGGTGATACAAATACTAAAGGAGAAAAAACTATATGCCAAACCATCCAAATGTTTCTTTGGGATGAAGGAGGTATATTATTTGGGTCATATTGTATCTCATGAAGGTGTCAAGGTAGACCCTAACAATATTAAGGCGATGATGGACTGGACGATTCCCAAAAAATTGAATAATATTAAAGGATTTTTGGGTTTGACAGGTTACTACCACAAGTTTGTTCGGAATTATGGAAGAATAAAAACACATTTAACAACATTAACTAAGAAATATGCATTTTCATGGACTACAAAGGAAACTCAAGCTTTAGAAAAACTTAAAGAGGTGATTTGCAAAGCTCCTACCTTGACCACACCAAACTTCACAATTTTTTTTATGGTGGACTGTGATGTCTCAAGAAATGGAAATGGTGTTGTTCTAATGCAAGAAGGAAGGACCCTTTCTTTTTAAAGTCATCCACTCAATGGAAAGGACTTACACAAACACATTTATGAGAGGGAAATGATTTCAATACTACATGCATTGAAGAAATGGCTCCCTTATCTAATAAGTAGGTACTCCAAGGTCAAAACAGATCATGATAGTCTTAAATACTTCTTGGAACAAATACTATATTCAGAAGAACAACAAAAATGGGTGACAAAGATATTGGGTTATGATTTTGAAATCATTTATAAAAAAAGGAATCAGAATGTTCTGGCAAATCCACTTTCAAGAAAGGATGAAGATATTGAGGATTTTCTCTGTGCTATCTCGATTATCCAACCCGATTGGATAATAGAAGCGGGGGATGAATGGAAGAATGATGAAAACATCTGGACACTCATTCAAATGTTCCAGCAGGACTTCAGTGCATTAGATACATTTACATGGAAAAATGATTCACTATTGTACAAATATCACTTATATTTATGTAAGAACTACCAGCTCAAAAAAAAGGTACTATTGGAATTGCACACCTCTCTGGTAGGAGGGCACTCAGTATTTTTGAAAACCTACCATAGGGTTAAGAAGGATATTTTTTTGGATGGCCTTAAAGATGATGTTCAAAGGTGTGTGAAAGAATGTTTGGTTTGACAACAAAACAAGGTGGAAAAAATTAAGACCCGAGGTATTTTACAACCATTAACCATCCCAAGTTATGGTTGGGAGGTGGTTTCCATGGATTTCTTCACAGGGTTACCGAAGTCTAAATTAAAGAGTGTCATCGTGGTGATTGTTCATAGACTGACAAAGTACGCACACTTTTGTGCACTCTCTCATCCCTTCAAAGCCAATATATTTTCCACCACATTCATGGAGACAGTTCAAAAGCTACATGGAAGCCCAAATATTATTGTAAGTGACATAGATCCCATCTTCACTAGAGATTTTTGGACATAATTGTTTTCTTGTTTGGGTACTCAACTGGCTCATAGCGCATCCTATCATCCTCAATATGATGGACAAACCAAGATAGCGAACAAATGTCTGGAAGGATACCTTCGTTTCTTTGTCTCTGATAAAAAAATTGTTAAACACTAATATTAGCTCATTACCCCTTAATTGGGGAATATTATATTAGTAATGTTATTTTATTTATGTCAGCTTTAGGCCATTAGTTGTAATTATACCTCCTAGTCTCCTATATACGCCAAGGAGACATTTTCATTTTGAATCATCTTGTACTTGAACATTTAAGTGGGGTAAAAGGAGATTGCCCCCTTGAAGAGGCTTATTATCTGAAATTATCTCTTTTTCAAGGCGTTGAGTACTTTTTCTAAGGTTTTTCTATGGTGTATTGATATTTGGTTCTTAACATATGGTATCAGAGCTCAAGGTCTTGGGTTTTCGCTGCTACATCTGAGACACCTTGGAATTTTCGCTATAAATTTTTTTCTACAACGTTTCAGAAGGAACGACTTATAGGATATTTAGTAGACGGATCAATATACGTTGGGTTAAAAATTAATCTATTGAGGCCTTATACTTTCGGAGATACAACCTGTACAAGATAGGGTTATGGAATCATTCTAAACTGTGTCATTGCGTAATTTTCGCTATAATTTGTTTTATGTAATGTGTCAGACCCTGAAATCTGGAGGCTATTCACAGAAATTAGTAAGGTATCTGTGGTAAAATGTTTAGCTTCTGGTTCATCTTAAATTTGTAGATACACCCTATGTAAGATAGGGTATCTGACTAGTCCTATTGACTAGTCTCAAGAAGGTGTTCCAGGTAAAACAATCATAACTTATTCCTAGAGTATCCAAATTGAGTGGGACTGGTTTCATTAGATCATGGATGGTCTATAGTATTTCTGGTACAAGTTTCATAATTTCATATCAATTAATTTTTGCGGGGCATGCTAAACAAGTGAGATCTCTTGGAAAGGCCAAAAATTGGCAGGTTGTAGGGAAGTTACCATAAATTCCACTTGGCACATCCAATTTTGATCAGACCTATGGAATTGTAGAGACAAAATATCAGATAACTACATCTGATATAATAGAAGAAAGATTGTCTATCAAAACCACATGCCACCCAAAAAGGGAACTTCTGCACCGAATAAGCCTCCAGACAATCCTACTTGGACTCTTGATGAAGGTGAAGAAATGCATAGGGACATTAATGATTTACAAAAGAAGATAGTAACAAAAGATGAACTACAAGATATGATGGAGGGTTTAAAAGGGGAGATCATGGAAGTATTGAAAAATTTTGTAACAGAGAAGACACCTGAAAGTTAAAATGCATCCCATGAAATTCATGATGAGGACACAAGGAAGGTGAATCAAGAATGGAGAAACTCCAACTTTCGTTTGAAGACCAACCACGTTCCTAAGATTAATATGAGGAAGTTTGATGGCAAGGACCCAATCACATGGATACTTTAGATGGAGCAATTCTTTGATCTCCATAATGTGCCACATACACAAAAGGTACAAATTGCTTCTTTATATTTAGAACCTAATCAATTTGTTTGGTATCAATGGATTTTTTATCACAAATCACTCGTCACTTGGACAAATTTCACGGAAAAAATGATATCACACTATGAGGATACAAGGAGCAATACCTTCTTTAGCCAATTGATAAATCTCAAGCAAAAGGGTTCAGTTACAAAACACATTGAGAACTTTCAAAGACTGAATATAAAGGTAAGCGATATTCTAGATGAGCACTTGATTGATGCATTCATAGGAACTTTAAAGGATAACATTAAACATGACGTTCTCCTTTGGGAACCCAAATCATTGGAGAATGCATTTAAGGTGGCAAGAAATGTTGAAAGTAAAAATATGGCTATGGCTACTAGAAGGACCAATCCTAACATCTATAGAGAGAACACTGCTCCTTCTTCTAAAACACCTCAACCTACAAGATTGACACGTCAACAATTGGAGGATAGAAAAGAAAAAGGTTTATGCTTTAATTGTGATAACAAGTACAGTAAGGGACATAAGTGTGGTGAGAAGAAATTATTCTACATAGATTGTGAAGAGGAAGAAGAACAAGAACAAGAACCATGTCAAGATGAAAATGTAGAAGCAATTTCATCTGAAGAGTTGACTCCCTCGATATCGTGTAATGCATTGGCTAGAATTAGCACTCCTCAAACCCTCAAGATCCAAGGATACATCAAAAAGAAAAAGGTACTAGTCCTAATTGATTCTGACAGTACTCATCATTTCATTCACTAGAAATTAGCCAAAGCTCTCAGTTGCTTTGTATATCCAATGTCATAGTTTCAAGTAATGATTGCAGATGGAGGAACTATCAATTGCTCAAGAAAATTAAATAAGATCAATCTTACTATGGGGGAATATGTAATGAATAGTCTAATGATTTCTATACCCATGGGTGGTGCAGATGTTGTACTAGGAATCCAATAGTTCAATCATTAGGAACAATGGATTTTAATTTTCAAGAAATTTTCATGAAAGTTTCATTGGAAGGAAAATAAATTGAGTTAAGAGGTATCACAGGGAAACCCGGTAAGGTGATAAGCTCTAATGGCATGAAAAAATTATTGAAAAAGGGGCATCAAGGCATTATTGCACAACTATGCTCACTAGATGTTCAAACA
>ML781260.1:642376-657020 GCA_009831015.1 Picea engelmannii
TTTCTTTGGAGTAAAGGAGGTAGAGTATTTGGGTCATATTGTATCTCATGAAGGTGTCAAGGTAGACCCTAACAATATTAAGGCCATGATGGACTGGTCAATTCCCAAAACATTGAAGAATCTTAGAGGATTTTTGGGTTTGATAGGTTACTACCGCAAGTTTGTTCAGAACTATGGAAGAATAGAAACACCTTTAGCGACACTAACTAAGAAGGATGCATTTTCATGGACTCTAGAGGCAACTAAATCTTTTGAACAACTTAAAGAGGTGATGTGTAAAGCTCTTGTCTTGACCACTCCAGACTTCACAAAAACCTTTATTGTGGAATGTAATGCCCTGGGAAATGGAATTGGTGCTATCCTAATGCAAGAAGGAAGGCCCATGGCTTTTGAAAGTTGACCACTCAAGGGAAAGGACTTACAAAAACCCATTTATGAGAAGAAAATGATGGCAATACTACATGCATTGAATAAATGGTGTCCTTGCCTAATAGGTAGGCACTTCAAGGTCAAAACAGATCATGATAGTCTTAAATACTTCTTGGAACAAAGACTATCTTCAGAAGAACAATAAAAATGGGTAACCAAGATATTGGGTTATGATTTTGAAATCGTCTATAAAAAGAGGAAGCAGAATGTTGTGGCAGATGCACTCTTAAGAAAGGATGAAGATGTTGGGGACTTTCTATGTGCTATGTCGATCATCCAACCCGATTGGATAATAGAAGCAAGGGATGAATGGAAGAATGACGAAAAAGTGTGGACTCTCATTCAAAGGTTGCAACAGGATTCCAGTGCATCAGATACATTTACATAGAAAAATGATTCACTATGGTACAAAGATCTCTTATATTTATGTAAGAAATCCCAACTCAAACAAAAGGTACTATTGGAATTGCACACCTCTCCAGTAGGAGGGCACTCAGTATTTTTGAAAACCTACCATAGAGTCAAGAAGGTTTTTTTTTGGGATGGACTTAAAATTGATGTTCAATGGTTTGTGGCATAATGTTTGGTTTGCCAACAAAATAAGGTGGAAACAATTAAGACCCCAGGTCTTTTACAACCATTATCGATCCCAAGTCAACGTTGGGAGGAGTTTTCCATGGTTACCAAAGTCTGAAGGAAAGAGTGTCATCATGGTGATTGTTTATAGACTGACCAAGTACGCACACTTTTGTGCACTCTCTCATCCCTTCAAAGCTAGTACAGTTTTCATCGCATTCATAGAGACAGTTCAAAAGCTACATGGAAACCCAAAGATTATTGTAAGTGATAGAGATCCCATCTTCACTGGAAATTTTTGGACAAAATTATTTTATTGTTTGGGTTCTCAATTGACTCATAGCTCATCCTATCATCCTCAATCTGATGGACAAACCAAGATAGTGAACAAATGTCTGGAAGGCTCCCTTCGTTGCTTTGTCTCTGATAAGCCAACACAATGGTTCAAATGGTTATCCTTGGCAGAATGGTGGTATAACACTTCCTTTCATACTACAACAAAAATGACACCATTTATGGCACTTTATGGATACCACCCTCCTTCCAACACTTATTCTCTAAAATAAAAATCTAAGGTTCAAGCACTGGAAGATCACATCAAGAATCAACAACAGGCTCTCCAAATCTTAAAGGACAACCTGACCATGGCACAGAATCGCATGAAGCAACAAGCAGAATAAACATCATAGTGAAAGAAGTTTTGAAGTAG
Source organism: Picea engelmannii (assembly GCA_009831015.1). Lineage (NCBI taxonomy): Eukaryota > Viridiplantae > Streptophyta > Pinopsida > Pinales > Pinaceae > Picea > Picea engelmannii. Next base: position 644,091 of record ML781260.1, read on the forward strand.
GGGATTGGGTTTTTTTAAGACTACAACCATACAAACAGATGTCCCTCAGGCAAGCCAAGAAGGATAATAAATTATCACCAAAGTACTATTACCCTTATAAGGTGTTGCAAAATATTGGTACTATGGCATACAAACTGGAGTTTCCTGCATCTTCACGAGTACACCCAGTTTTCCATGTTTCATGCTTAAAGAAGGTTATAGGTGACAAGATCCCAGTTCAAACTATATTTCCAGAACTTGACGAGGAAGGAAAAATCATATTGGAGCCGGAAGCCATCACTGGTACAAGAATTCTCTAGCTGAGGAATAGATCCATTTCAGAGTATCTCATTAAATGGAGGAAACTACTGGCTGAAGATTCCACTTGGGAAGATGAGTCTTTTATACAGATGCATCCAGAGTTACTCAAGCATTGCAGACAACACTTGTCTCAAGGGGAGGGGCATGTTAAGACCTAATATTGGTTCATTACCCCTTAATTGGGGCATATTATATTAGTAATGTTATTTTATTTATGTCGGCTTTAGGCCATCAGTTGTAATTATACCTCCTAGTCTCCTATATATACCAAGGAGACATTTTCATTTTGAATCATCTTGTACTTGAACATTTAAGTGGGGTAAAAGGAGGTTGCCCCCTCGAAGAGGCTTATTATATGAAATTATCTCTTTTTCAAGGCATTGAGTACTTTTTCTGATGTTTTTCTATGCTATATTGATATTTGGTTCTTAACACAAACACAATGGTTCAAATGGTTACCCTTGGCAAAATGGTGGTATAACACTTCCTTCCATACTGCAACAAAAATGACACCATTTATGGCACTCTATGGATACGACCCTCTTTCCATCACTTTTTCTCTAAAAGAAAAATCTAATTTTTGAGCAGCGGGATATCACATCGACCATCATCAACAAGTTCTCCAAATATTAAAGGACACCCTAACCATGGCACAAAATCGCATGAAACAATAAGAAAATCAGCATCATAGTGAAAGAAGTTTTGAAGTAGGGGATTGGGTGTTTTTAAGACTACAATCATACAAACATATGTCCCTCAATCAAGATAAGAAGGATAATAAATTATCACCAAAATACTATGTCCCTTATCAGGTGTTGCAAAATATTGGTACTATGGCATACAAATTCGAGTTGCATGCATATTCACGAGTACACCTAGTTTTCGATGTTTCATGCTTAAAGAAGGTTATAGGTGACAAGATCCCAATTCAAACCATATTTCCAGAACTTGACGAGGAAGGAAAAATAATATTGGATCTTGAAGCTATCACTAACACAATAATTCTCCAGCTAAGGAATATATCCATTTCAGAGCATCTCATTTAGTGGAGGAAACTACCTGCTAGAGATTCGACTTGGGAAGATGAGTATTTTACATAGAAGCATCCATGATTACTCAAGCATTGCGGACAACAATTTTCTGAAGGGGAGGGGCATGTTAAGCCCTAAATAGTAGCACATTACCTCTTAATTAGGGAATATTACATCAATAATGTTATTTTATTTATGTTGGTTTGGGTCCATTAGTTGTAATTGTACCTCCTAGTCTGCTATATATACAAACGAGACCTTTTCATTTGGAATCATCTTGTATTTGGATATTTGTGTGGTGTATAAGGAGGTTTCCCCCTTGAAGAGACTTATTATATGAAATTCTCTCCTTTTCAAGGTGTTGAGTACTTATTCTGAGGTTTTTCTATGCTATCTTGATATTTGGTTCCTAACAATGATCAAAGAGAGGAGAGAGTTGAAGGAGCAATTTAGTTGCTCAATTGTGAATCTGAGAGCCTATTTTGATTACAATTTCTTCCATTAGAGATTCATGAGAGGTTTTTATCATATTTTGTGTCCTTTATTATCATTTTACCGTGTCATATTGCTTGAATGAAATTGTAAGAATTGAAGATCAATGGTTTTTCACGAGGCAGGAGATTCATGAGTTGCAAATGATTTCTAGTAATTTCCTCCTTTCATGATCTCTATTCAAGTTATATTTTAAGTCATTTTTGTAGAGAAGATCTTTTATTTATCATATTCCTTTTTTTTTTTAATCTTTCTTATACCCCCATCCATCAATTATATCCCATTTGGTCTAGTATGAGCTTGAGTGCCTCTAATATGTAGGATGTGTTCACTTCATGCCCAATGGAATGAATTTGCAGACTATTTTCTACCCTCTTTCTTACTCTTCCTTTTTGATCCACCCTTTTATAATTGATTTAATTTTTTAGGTTGGAATGGTATGGGAGAGACCTGTGGTTTCAATATTGTCATATAACATAAAAAAAAATCCTACTGTGTAAACCAGATTTAAGACACTTTGTTAAGGGAAATCGGTATTTTTCCTTATCTCTTCATTGTTATATTACTTTTATTTCATCTAAGTTAATGATTCATTTTGTTGGTTGCATCCTTATTTCAATATATGTTATATTGTTATAATTCTTGCAGATATATCAGATCTTTGCTCTTTGTGTTGAGAGGTTCTCATTTCACAAATTCTTCTTCATATAGTTATCATGCTACCTGATGTAGATGATAGATATATTCCACACTTATTATCTGATCTTCCACCCTCATTTAATATTTAAAACCGTGATTCAAAGTTAGCTAAATCCTTACTTGCTGATCTATACTTTGGGATTGCCTTCTGTGACTAATACTTTTTCTGAGTTTTCCTCATGCATTTGTCACCTTGATATAAACATTATCTATATATTTTGATGGGTGGTAGGCTTACACCTACAAAATTCTAGGTGTGAATCTTAGTGCTAACATGATGGCTGCATATCTCTAGTATGACTTATAGTGACTAGCTTCATGATCCCAGCATGACTTGCAGTGGATGGTTTCTTGTCTCCAACATAAATTGTAGAGGTTGGTGACATTTCACTAGTATGATAGGTAGTAACTAGAATTATTCCCCCAACATAACTCATAGAGGTAGGTGTTTTTCTCCTAGCATGGCTTGCAGAGGATAGGGGTTGGTCTCCAACATGACGCGTAGATGTTGGTGAAATATCACTAATATGAATTTTAATTACTAGAATTGTGCCCCAAACATGAAATGAAAAGGTTGGTTTTTGATCTCCAACATGACTCATGAAGGTTGGTGACTTATTGTTCTTATCCTTTCTCTTCCTATTTTGTTTAGACTTCTGGTTACAAGTAGCTAGATTTTCACTGGATGAGGTAGAGGGAGGAGGAATACACTTCATTGATGAAGAAGGTAAAGGACGAACATCGATTCAATTCCCATGAAATGAGGTTCTTGTTTGAGAAGAATCAAGAGAATTTGGTACATTCGGAGTGGTACATAACCAAACCACTAGTTCTACATTCAACCTAGGAATGTTCAATGTGGCCATAAAGCGGATACCAATGTTTCCAATTAAAGGAAAATCACAAGAATCTCCTTGGGGAGGGGTCCCTTAGTTGGTATCCTCAATAATTGTATCCATGACATTCTTATGCACTGGTTTGTCCCTTGTACGATTGTTAACATCCAAAAATGTTTGACCCGTTCACACTGACAAACCAGTGGTGTACAAACCCACATCTTCAAGAAGGTGGCTCCACTCTTTCAAAATAAATACATGGGGTCCTTCAAGACTATTGGAGCGATTGTTCATATGCCTTGAATCAATGATGTTGAAGAGGTGGTATAGACAGAACCTAAGGCCAACTACACAAAGCAGCTCTCCACTAAAAATTCCTAAGAAACGAATCACAAACAAATAACTTCTCCAAAACTTTAGCTCAAGTGGATTAGGTCATGAGTCCAAAACAATGAAAAAGTGGAAAAGGGACCTTCTAAAAACCAAAATAGGTTTTTTAAGTCTTGAGACTGGTGAATGAAGAAATGAGAAGAAGTTACCTTGACCTCCACGTAACAACCCTTCGTAGTGCAAGTAACCCTCTATTTGCGGGGCACCCTTTAGGGGTATTGAAAGTGTGATACAATGTCTACCACAGGTAGAATATGAATCCCCTTGTCATCACCTATGTGATAAATAGGAATAGAAACTAAAGTTACCAACTTGTACTTTGTGTTCAACGAAACAATCGACAGTCATGGGAAGGGTAACTACACTCGAAGCCCCAAAAGAACTCATGCTGCAGGGGGATAGATGGTACTTGACCCCTATACATGCACACTCCACAGGCACTTAAAACTTATCATAGGGGTACTCTCTACTACTTACCGTCATGCGCCCTTGTATTTAGCTCCTGTGTTGGAGGAGTTCTCCCGCCACACCTATATGACAATTGGATTTTCACACTCCCTAACTTAGAGTCCTATGTTTAGCTGAAATCCTTGGATAATTGACTCTCCAACCTATTCCAAGGCCTTAACCTAAGCTATTTGATTAACCCTAGAAATAAATTCTAGTAAATTTTAATTTTAGTGTTCATTTTAGAAGTTGTTGTTTACACAATAGGTATGATCATGAAAATTAATGTTGTTTGAGAATATTGAAAAAATAAACTTATAAGAAAACTGGAAAAAGAAACATCACACTAATTCTATAATGAAAAAGAATTTCAAGGAATAAAAATTCATGAAAAATATTTGATACCTTGAAATGCAATGTTTTCTCTTTCCGATGGAAAATGCACAGTGAAAATTTTTCCTAAACTGCAAGAAAAGAAAAAGAAGGAACAAAATAGTGTTATTTTTTCTTCTTCCTTTTAAATTATGTTTAGGATGAGAAGAAACAAAATTCCTATACTAAGATGTTTTTATTTTTCAAATATGAATGAAAAATAGTGGAGAAGGAAGAAAGAGACCTACCTAACAACAATGTAGGTTTTTTGTTTTCTTCTTCCTTCTACTTAAGAAAAAACTAAACAAAAAAATATAAAAGAAATATTTTTTTGTTTTTGATTTTGAAAAATGAAAGAAAAGAAAAAAATAAAAGCTATGAACTCATATACAAACTCAACTTTCAGTTGTGATCACAACTTCAATAAAAAAACTGAGACATTAAGAAAAAGACTTGTCTTATAGTTATGCAATCCAAGAGAAACTTAAAGAACCCAAGGAATCACCAAAAAACTTTGTTTTATTTTCAATTTTAAAACATTACCAACTTTCTATAGCCAAAATAAAGTTTCATGAAGCAAAAAAGTCCAAAATAACCCCCAAAATGCCAAAACGGGGCTTTAAAGGGATGAAACATAAAGGGAAAAATCAAATCCCAGGAGACATATCCCCCTGTCCCCACTATAGGGAGTGTATATAAACTTATATGGGTTCATGTGAATTCTCTAGGAAGTGTATGTACATGTTGAATCCTTCTACATGGAGCGTGTATGACCTAGAATTTCAAAAAACACTTAAAGAGTTGTACACATTTGTCCTCACAATAGGAAGCATATATACACACTATATTCGTCAATAGGAAGTGTTTGTATTCTTATATTTTCAAACAATAGTCTATATAAATCCTAGGAACCCAAGAAAGACTTGATAATCCCTAGGTCTAAATCCTAGAATTGAAAGCTAGGGTTCTGAAACATTAAATTCAACAAAAAAAATAGAAAGAAAGACAAAAAACAATGGAAAACAAAGAGAAATAAAATCCAAAAAGGGATTAAAACCATAACAACAAGAATAAAGTTTTCTTCTTTTAGTTTTATAAACCAATACTAAGTTTGAGACTGCTAAGAAATTAATAGAAACTAAGAGATCTTAGGAGAACCCTCAGAGACCAAAACAAGAACTTAACTAAGCAAAATGAAAAAAATACCTCTTTATAAGACTTGTATGTGTCTTTCACCAAGGTAAGGAGTGTATGTATGCTCCCTTAACTATTATAGTGAATCCACATATGTATGTTTCTATTATTGAATAAAAAAGCGTACAACACCTAAAATTTCAATAAAATGCAAGAAAATAATTGGATTCAAGGACTGGAAATAAAGGGGCCTAGGTTTCTAAAATATTGAACTCAACAATAAAAGTGGAAAGAAATCAAGAAAATGAAATAAAATAAATGCAACAACCCTAAAATAACCTAATAGAAGACAATCACCAATATGGTCGCCAATTCTATTGATAAAGAAAGTTCTCCAATGGTTTTGGGTTATAACCACAAGAGACCATTGACCAAAATACCACGCCCAATCCCACAAGAACAATAAAGTAATATTATAACTAACCAACTAACTAACTTTTGATCGTAAAGTAGGAGGCATACCTAGTTACAAATGTTTGATGATGATCCCTCAGTTGATACCTTTGTTCCAAAGTTATGCTCCAACAACTTCTTCAACCACCTACACACAATGAAGAATATAATTTCAAAGGGGTAGTTACAAATTAAGTAATTATCACATAAGATGATTGAAAATAAATATATTAGTGTTTTAGCTAATAAATATTTTGTAATGAAATAATCATGAACTAAAACATGAAATAGAATGGGAAAGAGATTTATTTTACTAATAAACAACATAATCAAAGGTAGTTACAACCTATAACCATTGTGGCATTGCTCCAGAACCAGACTCTAGGTCCCTCCAGCCAGTCCAGTGACAATCAACATTACCTCCAACTCTGATTTTTAGGCAGGTCCAAGAACAAGGAATTAACTCTTTCAAACGAGATAAGAGGAACAAGGATGGCTGGAAACATGGGTTTCTAGATATAAAGGGATAAACTAGTGACATGGGATAAGGGGCTTGTAGGAAAGGCAATATATGGCCAACATAATGGTGCAAAATGACATGATGATCTCTCCTCTACCCCCTGGAATCTTTTTATGTAAATTACTAAATGAAAGATAATTTGCATAAATAGGAATATTCAACAAATATCAATGGAACAACAAAATATTGAGAAGAGCAATAGAAGAAATAATATCTTTATTCAAAGAAAGCAATGTTCACTTTCCTCTTTGAGGGGGAAACCTCCAGCAAAGCAAATCTCTATTAAAATAATTCCCAAGACAAGATTTCACATTCCTCCTACTCTTATTTATACTAATTCTATCTTCTAAAGAACATTCTAGAGGAAAATATTTCTAGAAGTGAAATCTTCTATTAAGTCTTTTTCAGTTGACATGTTCAAAATTATTAAATAGGCATTACTGACTAATGTCGGACTTTATTACATGTGAAATATATTTAGGACTTATTAACACATGTCAACCTTTATTACATGGGAAATATATTATTCCATCTGCGTGATGGGTTAGGTACTAACATGCCCCCCCCCTTGAAAAATATTCTTTTACTCAAGGCTTAAGATGAGAATAATACTATAGAATCGTAGTTAGTTCCTAGGTGACATATTTTAGTGGAGTATCCTTCCAGTGAACCAAAACTTCCTTGATGGTGCACTGGTGGAGGCGACACTTACGCTAGTACAAGATAGGTTGTGGCTGCAACTAAATAGAACCTTCTTCTTTCAACTCTGGTAGGATGGTATGGGTGTGGAATTTGATGCCAATCAGTTTCTTTAGAAATGAGACATGAAAAAAAAGATGTATCTTGGAGTGACTGGGAAAAGATAACTTATAGGCCACTAGCCCCATGCGTTTGAGAATAGTATAGGGACAATACATTTTTTGTGAAAGTCTCTGACACCACTAGTCTTTAAGTGAATTATACTTGTATAGTTGTTAATGGAGAAACACTTGATCCCCTTCAACAAATTGATTTTTAGAACAACCCTGATCAGCCTGTTTCTTCATGCAGTTTTGAACCATTACCAAATTTTATTTGAGAGTACGAAGAATGTTCATGTGGATTGTAAGATTGTGGCCAACCTACTGAACCTTGGAGAGACTCAGTATGTATGGGAAAACCTATGTTTGATTTTGTTCGTGGACTACTTCAAAAGGAGTCATGCAAGTGGCAGTATGATACGAGGTGTTGTACCACCATTTAGGTAAGGGTAACCATTGAACCCACTAATGTTGTTTGTCGGATGAAAAACACCTCAAATATGTTTCCAAACACTTGCCAACCTTTTTCATTTGGCCATCAGTCTATGGATGATAGGCTTTATTGATATGTAATTGAGTTCCTTGGAGCCTAAATAATTCTTATCGTAAATTGTTGGTAAAAGTGGGATCACGATCAGAAACAATATTATGAGGAATTCCATGGAGTTTTAATATATCATCCATAAAACTTTGAGCCACTGTGGATTTTTTGAATGGGTGTTGAAGAGAAAATAAATGAGCATATTTGGATAGACAATCCACTACCACCATGATGACTAAATTATTTCCTGATTTGGTTAATCCCATAATAAAATCCATAGAAATATCTGTCAAAATATTAGGTGGAAGAGGAAGTGGTTGAAGTGTACCAAGAGGTTTCATAGTCTCTCCCTCATTGGATTGACATGTATTACATTCGACCACAAAGGTGTGTATTCCATGTTTCATTCCATCCTAGAAGAAAGATCGTTTGAACCATTCATAAGTATTGATAAAACATGAATGGCCTATTATAGGTGAAGCATGAAACTTAGAGAGAACATTGTATTTAAGTGTCGAATATTTTCTTAAATAAAAGTGAACTTTATAGAGAAACTCTTCATTATGCCAAGTGTACCCTCAAGAAACTTGGGGATCCTATTGAATATTTTCGATTAGGATGTAAATTTTTGGGTCTTGCAACCATTCTTGTTGAACATATTGAATCTAGTTGGAAACAATGAATGATAGGGAAAAGAGGGACCCTTTGTCTTCATATTTCCTGGAAAGAGCATCAACCACCACATTTTATTTTCCCTTCTTGTAAACAATCTCATTTAATCATATCCAAACATCTTGGTCACCCATTTTTTTTCTCCAGGGATGTAATTCATTGATCCGGGAGGTACTTGAGGATTTGATAATCCATTTTAATTTGGAAACATTGTCCAAATAGATAAGGGCACTAGAGATCCACTCCATCCAAAATAACCAACATTTCCTTTTCATAAATTGATTGGCCCAAATGTCGGCCGACCAACTATTTGTTTGTTAAATCCAAAGGTCATCCATATTGCATGACGATTGCCCCGATTCCTCTACCTGATGCATCACATTTGAGAATAAAGGTCTTGGTTAAGTCAGGGAGGGCCAATACAAGAGTAGTGCACATAGGTTCTTTGAAGGCTTGGAAAGATTGGTCATATTTTGGAGTCCAGTTGAAAGAATTCTCTTTAAGGAGAGCTATGAGAGGAGCTGCAATTTTTCCATAATTTTGAACAAACTTGTGATAATATCCCATTAAAACTAGGAAACCATGCATAATTTTTATAGTTTTAGGGTGAGGTCAATTTTTCATAGCATCATTTTTCTTGGGATCTACCCTTACACCATCCTTTCCAATAATATGACCCAGTTACTGAACTTTAGAAGCATCAAAATCGCATTTCGACTTCTTGAGGAAAAGTTGGTGCTTGGAGAGGATATGGAGAACTTGGTCTACACGGGAGAGATGGGTTGGACACATTTCACTATAGATGAGAATATCATCAAAGAAAATTAACATAAAGTGATAGAGGAAAGGATGAAATAAATGATTCATGAAACTCTAAAAAGAAAAGGGGGAATTACAAAGACAAAAGAACATGACAAAGAACTCATAGTGGCCCTCATGAGTGTGTTACGAGGAAAATATCTCTATGGCTAGGGTAAACCACAATAGACTAAAATGATTGAATAAAGCAACTCTATTCTCAAGTATGCTACGTAAACAAATATGTTAACAAGACATGATAAAAGGCCTACCTCGTCCAGACGTTCGATGAAGTCCACCGTTGAGCACTTGACCCAAATAAATATACCTGCAACTAGTTATCAACAACCAATCAAGGCAAGCATATGGTGATAATATATGATTCTAGCACATTCAATAGCATAAGGACATAAGAGCAAGAAACAAACAAGACTCATGTAACCAATGGAAAGGATTGTATTAGTGAAAATAAAACACCAAAGAGAAAGGGGGACTTTGGGTCCCTTCTTCCTCCAAGGGAGGGCTCTTGGACCCTCAAGATTGAGCTCTTCTTACAACTTGAAAACTTGAAAGAAATGGTGAAAGAATCCCAAGATAATTCACTCAAGAGGTGATGTGAATAGCTCAAATGGAATGGTGTTAGTATGTTCTTGATGAGAAAAGAGGATTCCTCAAGAGAATAGTAGCAACATAACCTTACAAATGAATTTCTTGAATATGTAATGTACCCATGGCCTCTTTTTATAGCACAACTTTGAGGTATTATGAAACCATCTTTTAGTGTGAACAAGGGGCTATTTAGGGCACCTTTAGGTCTTTAACCAGCCACCCAGCCGGATTCAGCTGAGATTTGGATGTCAAATCGACTTGGAAGCTGAACCAGAAGTGGGTGGGAGGCCAACCAACATCATAAATGCGTCCTTCTCGGGTATGCGCAGATTTTAGCATCCACAATCCTGCATCATGCGCATGTGTTCTTTTCTTGCATTTCTTGATGGCGCATGTGCACGCTCTCCCTATATAGTCACAACGCATCCTGATTTTATAACTGGTTGTATAGTTTTGGAACTTTTGGAAATTCTTTTTTGGTAATTTTGGTCCATGGGTGAACTTGATAGCTGTTTGGAGATGTTGGATTCCTATAACCATTTGCGGATGAAATTTCAATGAAAACAGATGCCCCCTAATGGATGAGGTTAGGAGCATACGTATAGCCAAAAGTCGTCAATGTTTCTTCTACTGAGAGTACTATTGTAAGAAAGAGTGATAGCGAGAGTATCAAGAGTGACCTGTTGGAAGGAGAGGGGAACCTATAGGACCCGACCTTTCTGAAGGTGTGAAAAATAAATTGTGTACAAACGAAGTGGGCATGCCCCATGCTTGTATCATGTAACTAAAAACATGTGTAAGATAGTAGCTGAAGTGGTATGTTGGTGAAGCTGAGTGCAGCGCCCTCGGGGGCATGTTGATAATAGCAGAGGACAATTCGGATGAGGAATAATACTCTGAAAAGTAAGCAATGACCCTTGGAGGAAGTATCAAGGATTTGGCGGGCATTGATGGACCAACAAATTTCAGAGGTCTTCGGCAAATATAAAAAAAACAGCAATAGTCGCAAGGTTAGACCCACCGTAACATGAGAGAGTGTTGAAGTCAAATGTTATGGGAGTCAATGATAGAAGAGAGCAATTATGGTGCTCCCTGTGTCATCCGAGACTCCTCATTGTAAAGGTAACGAGAGTCAATATACTGTCACCCTTCTGGAAACTGTGCTAATGTTGACAGAAAGGGAGACATGACGCTAAGAAGCGGAGGGCTTCAGGAAACTCACTGGATGGGATCAAAAACTGAGGAGGTACATGGACGAAATCAAGAGGGTTGGAGACTCAAGACTGGCTTTGGTTGGGGATACATGGGAAGTGGTAGAAATAGTACAACTAGGTCGGGTGTGAAGGGGACAACTAGATGGGGGAATAAGTTGTGCCAGAGGTAGGACAAAGTGAACAAACTCAGAGAGAAGAGGTAGGTGGCCTGTGGGATACTCGGGGTTTATGGACTATGTCAACAGGAGTAGAATATAATGGATGCCCCAACCAAGAGCAACATGGCTTGTGTTTTCCAAAAGGAGGGAGGTTGTCAAAGGTGACGACAAAAAGCTATGTAAATGCTGGAAACAAAGGCTTTGTACAATTGCCAAATAAAAAACTAATTGGGGATGAGTGTACAAATATAGAAAAAGGTGCCCCGGTGTAAGATGTCTTGGCCTATGAGGATGCAAGTTGTGTAGGGAACTGGTAGAGGGTGACGGGCCCCATGGGTGGGTCTCTGTATGAGGTAAATGAATGAAGGAGAATACGTAGATGGGCAAACTGACTGTGGATGAAATGGATGGTTAATGATATTGCAGAGGTGCAGTCAAAATAGAACCATGATGAGATAACCTGGGAGTCCATTGGGAAAGCTAGAAAAAGGCAGAGAAGGAGTATGTGGATGATTCTCAAAAATGCGTAAGGATATTGGTACTCCCATCCCTAAAGGGTGAAAACAACATGAGTGTCAAAGTGCCAAGGGGGACTATGAATGGGAAAACTCATGTGGGGGAGTGTGCTACCGGGTGACAATACCCAAAATGCAGTGGAGGTGACAGTACTGCAGAGACGGATATAAGGACCCTATAGGAAAATTTCATAGGGTGTGACTGGAGATGCAATTGAGATTCAGAGGGAATGATTACATGCCAATGTCGATCATATACCTGAAGGGGTCACGCTGGTGTGTGATGACCAAGTACCTGCACACATGAAAACCAAATACCCGACGTGAACAATATATGAAGATAATGAACATATAACAGTTATTTGATAATTTTGAACGTGAGCATGCGTACCTGAATGGGGTATGAGAAAATGGCTCCCCGGGGGGCGGGGATGAATGGTGACCTAGGAAGTATGAATATGTAGGCAGCGGAATTCCAGAGAAGATTCAGAGATTCTGGGAGTGTGAGGAAGCCGATATGGGAGGTGAAAGAGTCAGGTTAGTGGTCTCATCCTCCTTTACAGTAGTTAGGTGTCAATTTTTGGGTAGGACCGTACAGATGGTCGTATGGTGGGTTTTTAGGGTTGTGGCCCCCCAAATAGACGGGCGATCGATGGTGACCTACACATGAATGTACAGATATAATGGGCACAGTCACGCAGGGGGGCATGCAATTTGGGAAAATAGGCACGCATGGGGTGCGCACCTGTTTGAAACTCATTCGCGCATATGTGCACGACTGTGTTGTTGACAGTTGCACATGAGTGCGCAACTATGTAGTGAAAAGGCGTGTATTCGGTGCGTTCCTATGAGCTGAAAAGGAACGCATACATGTGTGCCTGTGGGGTAAACAGGTGTGCATGTGTGCTCACCTGTGGGGATAACAACCATGCCCTTGAGGAAAAGCTAA
>ML781260.1:657082-688681 GCA_009831015.1 Picea engelmannii
ATCATTTGGGACGATGTCGATCCATTGGAGAGAGAGGGACTGGGCCCGACTAAGGGAGGCCATGAGGGATGAGGAGTCGGTGGTTCATGGTGCTTTGGCGGCCTGTGGGCTGCTGAAGTTTTTTGAGTGCTCACAAGTGAGGGCACAGGAGTATCTGCTACAATTCCTGATCTCGATGTGGAGTTTGGATTTGTAGTGTTTTATTTTGCGTGGGGAGCACTTGGCATTCTCTGTTGAGGAGGATGTCTATTTTCTAACTAGGCTCCCTTTTCGGGGAACCTTGCTACCACCCGAGTCGGTGATAGTTGGAGAGGGGCAGTTGGATACCCTTGCCTGGACATATTGTTCGGGAGAGGATTTCATGTCCGGGTCAGTGGTGAGGATTGGGGCGATGGATGCCTTGGTATATTGTTGCATGGTAGCAATGATTGTGAGAGTTTATGGGTCGCTTGTGACTCAACGTAGTAGTGGTGGCCAACTGAGGATCATGCAGCAGGCACTAGGGGGTGACCATTTTTCCTAGGGATTGATGTTGCATGCCAAGATGGTGGGACAACTCACCAAGAGTCGAGTGACTGACTTAGGGGAGTCCACTTTTGGATCTATTATCATGGCTTGGTTTCTAGAGAGGGTGCCTATGTTGTGCTCGAGAGTTTTGTTAGACCCATCGGGAGCACGAGAGTCACGACTACGGTGGTGGGTGACAATTTTGGTCTGTCATGGGGGTGGGGAGGGTGGCAATTACTTCACAGCCGAGGCTGCACAGGTGTGGCATCAGATGCCACATATCATATTGCAGTTTCCATATAGTGGGATAGATTTCTGTGATGACCCCGAGATGATATTACCCCCGAGAGAGGTATTCAACCACCGAGGTATGATGTTATTGTTGCTGGTTTTTTATTTGTTTAGATAGTATACCATATGGTTGATATTTGTATGGATGTTGATGTTATCATGTGTTTGCTTGTGTAGATGTGGGACCATGTGGACGGGAAGTCGAGCTGATTAGAGAGCCAGCCTGCCAGGGGCCTGTGAGACCACCGCGGGGAGAGTTGTGAGCAGGGGAGAGGCAACATCGAGAGGATTTTGGGGTGAGGCTCGGTGATGATGATAGAGAGGCCCGGAGACGTCGTTATGATGACCCCAGTGCAGGGTCGTCACATGCTCCTCCAGCCGAGGCCGGAGGAGAGTTTGATGATTTCCATCACTAATTAGAGGCGGTTCTACAGGGATTGCCCGAGGGGATATGGGTGGGGATCCAGGATGAGGGGATTCTGGAGCAGTGTATTGGGCTGTTGACAGAGTTGTAGACACCGATTCACAGAGCAGTTGTAGTCAAAGCTGCAATGACTGGACAGTTTCCCCTAGGACCTGAGGGACCTAGAGTTGGTGGGGTACCTCCGCCAGAGAGAGGAATTGGTGCTGGAGCACTAGAGGCACCCTGAGGGCTATTAAATATGTAGTATTGTATTTGATATAGGCTGGTGAGCCCATTTTGTATAGTTGTGACATCCAATTTTGTATTGGTAGGGATGAGGTGACTCATCTGCCTACGAGCGATGTACTATTTTTTGTAAACACTTATGACATGTGGATATATATATATATATATATATATATATATATATATGGATATACATTTTGGGATCTTGGTAATGTGTACATGTGTGATGCATTTTTTGTTGATGATTTTTTAATGTAGTTGATGATGTCTAATCTATATGCTATGACATATTTCTGATGGTTTATGTGTGTGTGAAGATGTCTTGATGTGATATATGCCAATCTAGTATAATGTTAGCCATGTTATCTGTTATTTGATTGAATTGTCTTGGGATATGTGTAAATGTAATAAAATAAAAATGTCGAGATAAAAGTCTAACCTGCAGGTATTTGTGAAAGAGGCAAGGATCACGGACACAGTACACATTGTTGAGCTGGAGGATGACAAGTTGGTAATCTAATAAGACTCTAAGCTGACGAATATGGCGATGAATGGCCTCAACGAGGAGACCAATGACAATGGTGTATTCTTCTTGATTGTTGGTGGTTGAGCCTAAACATATGCCGCTGGTGTGGAGCAGGTCATGTGAAGGTGAATAGAGGGCCCAAGCAGTCGAAGCGAGATTATATGTCCAGCGACTAGCTCCGTCAGTGTAACCGATGTGATAGGCCGATGGGGGTGGCATCTATCAATAACATGAGTGATAGATTAGACATGAGGTATGGATAAAAGAAGACTAAAAACTCTATAAAAGATGTACAAAAAAGAAAAAGCCTAGTGTAGTATGGCTACACTCAGGCGTAAAATTTCTTTAAGTACAACACATTGAAAGGTTCTTTGAGAGGATGGCCTTTGGGGGAGGCTAGGATGTATGCGCCTTTAGTGAGGAAATGTTGGATAATGTACGGTCCATGCCATAGGGACTTGAATTTTCCATTGTCGAGGGTATCATGAGTGATATCGTAAGCAAGGACAAGGTCTCCTTCATTAAATGAGCGAAGGTTGACATGGCGATTGAAGGTGGCCTTTGACCATTTTTTGGCTGCTTCATTGTTCTATAATGAGGATCAACGATGTTCATCTAGGAACTCTAATTTCAGCAAGTGCTACCCCATTGGAGAAGTGTCGGGTAATAGCTCAATGGCAGTGCGTAAGGTGGGAATTTCTCACTCGATGGGAAGAGTGGCCTCAACTCCCTGGACTAGATGAAAAGGTGTGAAACCAGTGCTAGTTTTGACGATTGTGCGACAAGCCCAGAGCGTAGAAAATAAAATATGATGCCAATGGGTTTTATGTTTGCTAACCATGCACTACAACATGGTTTTGAGGACCTTGTTAACTACTTCTACCTATCCATTGGATTGAGGGTAGTATGGTGAGAAAAACTCGTTGGAGAAGCCTAACCTGAACGAGAGTTCCATGAAAATATCATTCTCGAAATGTTTCCCGTGATCAGAGACTAGTTGGAGTGGTACTCCAAAGAAGGATATGACGTGGTTAAAGAAAAAACGCGTTGTTGTGTCAGTGGTGTTGTTGAAGGTAGGCATGGCTTCATCCCACTTGGTAAAGTAATTGACTACAATCACTATGTATTTGTGTCCATTGTTGGATGGAGTGCTACACGTCATGAAGTCGATGCCCCATTTACAAAAGGGACCAGCAGTGATGACTAGGTGTAGAAGAGCAGGTGGTGCATGTGATTTGTTGGCATAAAGATGGAATTTATCACATCGTTTCACGGCATGAATGCAGCCGTGAAATAATGTAGGCAAAAGTAACCTGCACAGATGATTTTATGAGCGGTCGACATCCCTGAGAGATGGCCCCCGCAAGCATCATTGTGGCAGTGGTTTAAGACTCTATCTGCTTCGTCAATAGTCAAGCATCGACAGAGTATGGTGTCGACCCCTTGCCGATATAATATATCCCTGATGAGGAGGTAGCAGGCTTCCTGGTGACGAATACGTCGACGATCATCTATGGAGAGGTGGTTTCCAAATTTTTGTGTTCAGAGATAGACGAGAAGATCACCATACCAAGGTTCATTCGAGGGGATGCAAAAGAGATGTTCATCAGGGACGTTGGTATTGACTGGTGAACTAGTAGTGTTGAAGGGAAATTATATGATATGTTCGGCGAGGATGAGAGCTTTCTTGCTCTTGGGTGTTGAAAATTTGAGATCATACACTTGAAGGATGACGATCCATCGAGAAAATTTACTATTAATTTGCTGACGACTAAGAAAGTATTGCATGGGGTTTGAATATGCTATGACTTTGGTAGTTCGAAGCAGAATGTAATGATGCAGCTTCTGGACAGCAAGGATGACTGCAAGGGCTAGTTTCTCTTCGTGATTGTATTTTAAGGGTGTCCCTGAGAGGCTTTTACTAATGTAGTAAATGACATGCTCGCGGTCATCATCCCCAAATTGAACGAGAACTCCTGCTACTGAGATGGCTGAGGCCAATATGTAGAGGATATAGTCGTGGTTATAGTCGGGTGGACGAATCAAAGGGGCATTGGAGAGAGCATTTTTAAGATCATCGAAATCATTTTGGGCATGTTCATCCCAGTGGAATGGGATGTCGTGGTGCAGTAAGCGAAGGAAACCATGTGCTCAAGTGGCATAGTCTGGGACAAAGCACCATAAAAAGTTATCTTTTCCTTGTAGGCTCTACAGTTGGCTTAAATTCCGAGGGGGAATTTCTATGATGGCTTGGACTTTGAGGGGATCCATGGTAATACCACTTTGGGAAACAATGAACCCAAGAAGGCGGCCAATAGTGACACAGAATACACACTTGAAGGGATTCAAGCGGATATTGTATTGACGACACCTTTGAAATATGATTCATAGATCATCAAGATGCTAAGTGCATTTCTTGGATCGAGTAGTAAGGTCGTCAAAATATGCGAGGATGATATGAGCCAGGTCATGAAAAACGTATGTCATGGCCCATTGGAAAGTGGTGTCAACATTCTTGAGGCCAAATGGCATGACACGATATGAAAAGGTGCCCCAAGGGGTAGTGAATGTGGTCTTGTATTGATCGGTGAGGTGAATTTGGATTTGGTTGTAGCCAGAGAAACCGTCCATGAAGGTCAAAGCCTCGTGACCTGTGCAATCATCGATAATTTGGTGGATGAAGGGCGTTGGAAAATTTTCTTTGGGACAGGCGTGATTGAGGTCGTGGAAGTCCATATAGACACGGATAGTGTCCTGTTTTTTGTTAATAGGGACGGGGTTGGAGACCCATGACGTATATGCGATGGGGTAAATGAACCCTACAGCACGTAATTTGTCAATCTCATCTTTGATGGTCGTTGCTTTGGATGGGTCTAGTTGTCATTGTTTTTGGCAGACTAGTGTGATATCGGGCCAAGTGTCGATGCAATGTTTGATGATAGAGGGGTCAATGCTGGGCATATCCATGTATGACCAGGAAAAAATGTCCCGGTAATTCTGGAAGAGAGCTTTGTAAGCAGTAATTTCTTCAGGAGTGCATGCAACGCCAATAGTGATTTCCTCCATGACTCCCTTTTTGATGGAAATATCGATTTTAATGGTGGGGGAAATGTTGGCCATATAGCCTTCTTCAAAAGCATCAGGTGTAGGGATAGGGTTGTTGAATCAGTTGATATGTCCTGATGGGATAAAATCCTTGGTTTCGACTGTGTATATGCGGTGTTGGTTAGGAGGCATGAAGGATTCCTGTGAAAGAAAGAGCGATTGGTGGGGTAGCGCATCCCATGGGCAGTCGGGGGTGATTAATTCCACGAGCATGTCCTCGTCATAGTGGAATTGTCAGGAATACAAGGGATCCAGAAGAGGAATATTGGTGACTGTTACCTTGTGATTTTCATCTAGTGATCAAGAAGCAAGGGGAGTGATGCAAGGAGATTGTGATGGTTCACTTGACATAAACCAAATATCGAGATACTGAAGGTTAAAAATGGTAGTCGGGCGTAAACTTTCCATGGGGAAATGAACAGGGGAATTGGGGGGATTTGGGGGTAAATCCTCATATAAGTCATCCAAGAACCATGGGGGAGTAGGGAGTTCCTCAGGTTCTGGTGAAAAGATATGAACCATATAAAGTGATGGGGTAAGGGTATTCATTGGTTCTGCTAGAGGAGAGGGTGTGTGATTTTGAATAAGGGCCATTTGGTGACACCTGTATTCAATGATCATAGGACATTGATATGTGAAATGATCAAGTGATTTGCATAAAGAGAAAGGAAATCTCATCTGTTCGTTGACTAAGGTTGTGACATAATGGATGTCAGTGATGTGAGTTGGGGTGGGTCCTTGCTGAAAATTATGGCATATGGCTATTAGCATCTGTCGTAATTGAGGTAACGCTGGACAATGGTGTGTGTAATGTCTATATTCTAAATAGATGGCGCATGCGAATTTGGTCCGTAGTCCTTTGTTACTTATGTTCAAGGAGATAACGGAAATACTGGAGGAAGTGATGAGCGATGGTGGTGCTTGAGGGAGTTGAATGAGATTGCATAACTCGGGGAGAGAGGGACATCGATTAGTGGCCTGTCCTTATTTCTTGCAGAGTGCACAAGGAGGTTGGATGTGAGGAGGGAGAGGAGCGATGGGATCTTTCTCCTTTTTTCTACCCCCAGCTATAGCGATGGCGTTAGCAAGAGGGGGTGAGGGTGTTACTTTGGGAGTAGGTATTGGAATCTGCATCAGAACTCCTTCGTTTTGGGGAGGGAGAGATGGTTGAGGGACCATCTCAGGTGGATGTAGATACCAAACTGGGATTTCTAGTACCATGTTAGGAAGGATAAGCGTTGCAGCTACCTGGAAAGATTGTATACCTAGTGGGGGGTAAAAGAAAGGGATTTGGGTAATGGCTTGGGGGATTGTTTCCCAGATTGGGATATGGCTCTGGGGGAGGGGAAGATCAGGAATGGGTCAAGATGAGCTAGTTCCAGGGGGTTCCTGAGGGAGAAGTTCTGCGACTAGTGGGATGTGAGGAATAAAAGAGGCCTCGGTGGGAGAGAGAATATCTTCAATTATCGTTCCGTTGGAGGATACGACACATACTTGGGATGAGGGATGGAGGATCAGTGGTGCTCTATGTTATTTCCCTAGCAAGGAAGGGTCTTTGAATATTTCGGGGCCCATCTCGATGAGTGGATAGGCGTCGGTATTAGTGTGGATGAAAGGGGGGATGTTATCGATGTTGGATGAGGGGTTGGGCTCCTAATCTGATACTTGATCGATGGTAATGATTTTTCTGTTATGGGGAAACATCATGGTTCGAAACACAGAAGAGGCGACGACCTTCATAGTATATGTGTAGCTACAACCAAACAAGATATTGTAGTCGAGCGAGCCATCGATAACCTCAATGTCAATCAGAACGGTTTTTCCCCCGAGCTCGACGGGGACATTTTGGGAGAGTCCATCAGGGGATGAGGATTTTGCATCATAGGCTCTTAAGGTAATGGAAGATGGTGTAAGTTTGGGGGAACCGAGTTTCTTCCATACAGATTTTGACATAATGCATGTGGATGCACCCTCATCAATGATGCAGTGGTGAGCTGTAATGTTCTGGATTTTAACTGGGATTTGAAAAGTGATGAGAGTGGGGAGGAAAGGTTCTCTGCGATCGAGATCAAATGTAATTAGTCGAGTATCCGCAGGGTTGACTGCACCGAGGGTGGAAAGTAACAACTTCCATTGAGTAGGACAAGTTTGGAGGACTTCTAAGACTAACATATTAGAAGGATATTGTGCCAAATCATCGACCAAACTATAATTATGAGTCGCCCTATCCTGAGGGTTGTGGATGTTCCTACATAAGGGGATGCGAGGAATATGATGGGGTGGGTCAGTATTAGGGTGAGGAATCATCAAAGGGGGCCAAGTTATGACTGGGGGTGCATCCGAGGTGGTGGGAGAAGACTCAGGAGTTGCGTTGTATTGACGACTGCGTGTTTCTAGAAGAACTTCTTCCTCACTAGTGAGGAGGATAATACGATCGGTAGGATTGCCTGGATTGGGATATTGTCCTATCTATGGTAGGGTAGGATGCATGTCTTGTTGGGTGTTCATTACCCCCTAGTGCATGATGGGGTTTTGTAGCATGGATGGGGGTGGTTGCTGCACATATTGTTGTGGGCCCTACTGGGGGGCAGGTGGTGTCGGGGGACATGGTCCACTTACAGATTCTTTCATCCATTTAAAGTCAGCGATTTTGTGGAAATGGTGAGTATAGTGACCAAACTCACCACAAAGGTTACAAGGGAAATTGGTCCAAAGATTTTTTTTATTTTTCCCTTGGCATTTATTATTGCCACCTTGGGGGTTTTGGTTCCCTGTGTTTTAGTTGCCCCAAGTAGGTTGGTTTTGCTGGGGTTGGTTCTGGTTTCCTCCTGGTCTGGGATTATTATTTTTTCGGTTTTTTCCTTTCTTTCTGGCATTGTTCGATTGATGGGATGGATTTTCCGTATTCAGTTGTTCAAAAATTTTGATATTGCTGAATGGGAGAGGGTTGAACAAAATTAACCCCAGCGTGTTGATGTCCTTATGGTGGAGCCATGGGATGTGGAGGACCAGGAAATGGGAAGTACGAATTGTGTTGTGGAAATGATCCATAAGGTACATAGGAAGGCATGGAACTTTCTCTAGTGCTTAGGGTATAGGCTGAGGTAGAGGGAGTACCAGTACTTGGTTGAACAGGTGGGTGTATTATGGGTGTTGGTAGGGGTCCACTGATGGGTGGAGGCAAGGAAATAAGGTATGATTGTTGATAAGGAGGAGGAGGATAATAAGATATTCCTCCATATGTCAATGGATATTGGGGTGTGCTATACATGGGTGGTTGTTGAGGCTGTGGGTTGTGGTGTGTAGTGTTACCGATCAATCCATCTGCTAAGTGAGATATCCCAGGTTTGTCTTGGCCGAATGGCATGGGTCTTGGGGCATCTGGGAGTACCATGTATAGGTATTCGGATTGGGCGTAAATGTGTTTGAACTATTGGGTCTTGCTAATGGCTTCTTCTTCAGACTGGGGGAAGGTGGCAGCCACATCTTTGGCAAGGAGGGAAACAAGTGATTTGAGGAACCAATTGAGACATTGTTGGGGGCTAGCATCATCTTTGCAGAGGCTACATCACCGATGCCATTCATGGATGTGGTCAACAATATGTGTGGAGGCGGTTTGTTTTAATTCTGAGAGTAGTTCAAGGCCATTGTCATGATGAACAGGTAGTTCAAAGAAGGTAAAAAATGCTTTGGCCAAGGATTCAAAAGTTGCGTGGGACCCATATTTTTCTTCTACATACCATTTGGCTGATGGGCCAGTGAGAGTACATTGAAATAACCTCAATCGGATGGAATCATCCATGATGCTGTTTGAATAACACCATAGGCGAAAGGTCATGATATGGTTGGCGGGATCGTCTCCTACTTTTCCTTCAAACTTGGGGATGTCTAAAGGGAGTTTGGTAGGCATTGCAGGCCATGTGGGGTTGTGCAATATAGGATCATTAGTGAGTTTAGTCAGATCTGAGATATTGAGGGAATCCAAATATGGCATATGGGGTGGTGGCAAAGGATTAATTCTGGCCATAGTGTGAGTGGTCTGAGTACCTGACCCTTAGAGGGGGCTAGGTGGGTTTGTACTTCCTTTTTGAGAAGAAGTTGGCCTCCCTCTTCCATGTAAAGGAGAGACACTAGAAGGTTGACCTTGGTAAGTGGACCCAAGTAAGGTGGAACCAAGCAATGTTGATCCCAAAGACAGTGGCACTCACAGGGGTGTGAGAAGGGGGAGCTAATGAGTTGGCAAGACTAGTAACTCCTCCTAGAATAGGAGGGAGATTTAGAAAGCATCTGGAATGACAGGGGTTCTGTGGGTCCCCTATGATGTCTGACTAGCTGAGTGAATGTGTTTGAATGGTGGTGAGAGCAATAAGTAAACAAGAGCTTTTGCTGCAATTTCTTGAACCTTCACAATATATTTCCAAATCAGATGTAATCAAAATGGCATCATACATAAATTGTTTTTATAAAGAACCATATATGTGGATAGGTGAATTTTGTCCACGTGGGAGAACAAAGAAAAAAAATGATCATGTCCTAAAAGACATAACGTCCTTCTTCTCAAATAGCATTGGACCTTCCAGTAGCACTCGAAAGTGGGGTCTGAAGCCACCAGAAGAGAGACTAGTGAAGGATGAACCAATCAGTTATAATGAGGGGTACAGGGGGCATATCCAAAAAGAACTAGCGATATTTCCCAATAGCCACACAAAATCTGATGAAGGTGCAATTGTAGCCCACAATTGCCACCTACGTAGATGTCCTAAAATCTGGTCACTAGGGTACCTCTGTCAAAGTGAGGCATTTAGATTTTTGGCCTTAGAAATGGGTCACGGGCTAGATCTCATCCAAGAGGTGGGTTCCTCAAGTGGGGATGCATAGAACAACCAGACCTCGGTCTTCAACCCTTCATGGGTATCTCCCTGCCTTATGGTGTTAGTAACACTTGACTTGGAGGATTTAAAGTTCCCTATTTGACAACTTCTATTGTTTTGAAAATGTGAGAACCAAATAATGGGGATTTATTTGGATGCCTATCCCCGAGATCCTACCTAGACTAAAAAATTATTTTGGCACCTCCTGTGGAGGAAAACTTATTGAGTTTTTTTGGAAAATTTTAGATGGGTTTGTGTGAGAGATCAGGGGTGTGAGCCAACCTCGTTGAAATTAAATGGGAGTGGATAGTTTTGTCAAAAAAGGGGTAGGGTGTTTTGGAATCCCGTTAGAGGAAACTTACTTTGACCTCCACAACTTCTAGATAAAACTATGTGAGTGATTGGTGATCTTGTGTGTGAACAAGTGAAAGTGTGCCAAGTTTTAATAAATTAGGTGTCACCTTGTTGCATGTGGACTTCGCTTGGTCCTTAGAAGTCTTTGATTATCTAATTAACTAAATGTCATTGGTACAACCTTGCATAATTTTAAAATCCCTAGGAAACTAGCATGTGTACATGTGGGTCCTTTACTATTCCTTTAACTCCCTAAATGTGATTTAATTTAAGAAAGCTTTGAAACTATCCTACATTGTCAATATGTGGGCATGTATGGGCCCATTACAAAACCTTTAAACTTCCCTAGTGATCTAATCTAAGAAAGCAAATTTCAACACTATCCTATCTTTGTAGCATGTGGGCATGTATGGGCACTTACAATCTTAGGATGTTTTTGAAAAATAAACTAAGAGGAGTCCCGAGGGGGCTGTTGTCCTCTCCTAAAGATTTTCTCTATTTAAGGGAGACAAAATTGTCCCACAAACTCTTTCTGATTCTCAAGGTCGCTTTGAAGCGTGAGAGAAGATCATACTCAACGATTGTTATCCAATTTCTGGTCCCAATGCAAGTTTTATATGTGGTGTAGAGTGATTCCAACTTAAACTTTAGTCAAAGTGGGCCATCCATGTGGCAAAATGACAAAAAAGAGGAAAAGTTATGATTTTTCCCCTAAGTGCCTAAGTATTTTGACTAATCCCTTTATATGGACAGGGAATGTAAGTGTAGTTCATATTATAACATGCATGGAATCAACTTTAAGAAGGCTATGGGCCTTCAACAGATCATAAAAAGCTTACAATGTGTATTTTTCTGTACAGGTGCGTGGGTCTCAGAATAGACAGAGGCGCTTTGACTGCCAATGCGCAAACTAGAAGAGGTTGATGGGTGCAGGTGTGCAGAAGGCACTGAGTAATACAATGATTTTGGCGCACGTGTGTGCGATGCGCAACTGTGGGCCGATAAACCCACACACAACTGTCACGGGACCGTGAAGAAAATTTTGGATGAAATTCCTTCAACTTAGCTTTGAATTTGGCTTCCTGTAGGTCATCTTGGGTTGGTTATGGTACCTACAGGTTAAATAAACAAAAATAAGAGCTAAAATAACCCAAATGGGGCAGGAAATTGATACCTTCCCCCAGTGGAGTTGCCAGTCTGTTGCACCTCTTTTGTCACCTAAATGAGCAAAACAGAGGTGGTTACAAGATTAGTTGGGTTAGCTAAGCAAGACAACAATAACGGAAAGGGTTAGAAGAATAAAGCATAAAAGACTAAGCTAATAATTAAAGTAGGAATGATAAAAACAATTAAACTATAGTGCATAAGGACATAAGAACAATAAACAAACAAGACTCATGTCAGCAATGGAAAGGATTGTATTAGTGAAAAGAAAACACCAAAGAGAAAGGGGGACTTTGGGTCCCTTCTTCCTCCAAGGGAGGGCTCTTGGAACCCCAAGATTGAGCTCTTCTTACAACTTGAAAACTTGAAAGAAATGGTGAAAGAATCCCAAGCCAATTCACTCAAGAGGTTATGTGAATATCTCAAATGGAATGGTGATAGTATTCTCTTGCTGAGTAAAGAGGATTCCCCAAGATAATAGCAGTAGCATAACCTTACAAATGAATTCCTTGAATATGTAGTGTACCTATGGCCTCTTTTTATAGCACAACTTTGAGGTATTATGCAACCAGCTTTTAGTGTGAACAAGGGGTTGTTTAGGGCACCTTTAGGTCTTTGAATAGACACCCATCCAGATTCAGTTGAGATTTGGATGTCAAATCGACTTGGAAGCTGAACCAGAAGTGGGTGGGAGGCCGACCAACATCATAAATGCATCGTTCTCAAGTGTCCGTAGCTTTTAGCGTCCACAGTGGCGCATCGTGCGCATGTGCGCTTTTCCTGCATTTCTTGATGGCACATGTGCATTCGCTCCCTGTATAGTCATAAGGCATCCTGATTTTATAACTGGTTGTATAGTTTTGGACCTTTTGGAAATGATTTTTTGGTAATTTTGGTCCATGGGTGAACTTAATAGCTGTTTGGAGATGTTGGATTCCTGTAACCATTTGCGAACGAAATTTCAGTGATAACATTCAAATATTTTCAAGATATTAATTGGACGGGAAAAGAGCATTTATATTAATATAGGATCAACAGAAGTGAAAATGTTACAGACTTCTGTGTTGGCATGGTTCAGAACCAAGAAAATAAGTTCCTTCCAGCTGGACCTCCACCACTTCAATCCTCCACCAAAGGAAATCTCATAGAAGAGAGACAATGAAGTTCTCAATCAAATAAGGGAAGATCTTGAGGGTTGAACACTGTGTTCAGACTTAAAGGACAAAGGGATACAGACTCAATATGAAGTAAATAATTTCTCCAGAGTAACTTTTCTCTCAAAGTTGAATTCTTTCTCCTCTTTTCCATAGCTCGGAATTGGCCCATTTATAGCCTTCAAATGGAACTGAAGGGCCGAGTCCGAACGTTTCCATTATATGGAAGGCCAAGGATAATATATCTCCTATTGTGACATGGAAACCCGACTCCATTTTTCATTTTTGGGCACAAATCCCAATGTACACGGGTTGTAGTGGTGCAACCTGCATATACGCATGTTGTATAGTAGGCAAGGTGCATACATGTGGAAAAATATGTATTTTTATCTCTGGGATTTATAAACATGTATGATAAGTCTACATAGCGAAATGGAAAAAGGTTTTTTGTGCAACATTTCATAGGGTGAGAAAAATCTTGCTATAACAGATGCCCCCTAATGTATGAGGTTAGAGGAGTATCTATGATGGCCAAAATACGTTATAAACAACCTAGAAGTGGAGTGATGGGGAACCAGCTAGAAGAACTAGTTGCTCATTACATTCCTCACCGACTTTGTATACATGGCTGCCAATTTGAATTACACTACAGATCCATGTGAAAATATACCAAACAATTGTCTGTGGCCATGAATAGGCGAATACAAATGTGGTTACTTGCCAAAGGATGTCATAGTCACGAACAAGTCCCAGTAGAACCAGTCTCAAAACCAATCTAAAGATATATGTATACAATCGGGTACAATCTGATCTCCCATGATTACTGAAGTCATATAGGTATTGGTACAATGAAAAGGAAGAAACAACTCAGGAAATTTGTGGCCACATACTGATGTCTTCAAGTCTTCTACACAATCCGTTGAGGGTGCAAGTCTACATCATGTGAATAAAGGAGTTGAGGTTGAACACAATGAGACATCGGTTGATTACCAGTCATTGAGGTATACCGTTAACAAACTCGAGTTATCCTACCTATAATGAAAGTAGATATCAAGGCACCGAGTAAATTATTACAAGTGTGAATAAAGGACTCAGTGTCGAACACCTGAAGAATCGATCGATCAGAAGACATTGATGTATTTCCAACTATCGATGGTGAGAGAACCTGACACTAATGATTGGAAGCCTCAAGGTACTCATAAGACTCTAGGTCTCATTTCCAGAATAGATGAGCTGGAGTGAATAGAAGGAGACCCGCTAAAAGGAGAAAACTAAGGAATATCTCATCATCCAGCATGAGGTACAAATAAGGAGCTTCATTATTTGGAGGAAATTGGATGAAGAACATGTTCAGAAACCAACGACCCTGTGTGTCTTTCGCATGTGCCAAGTGCAAGAGGTACACGAAAAATACCCTCTGAATAGAAGACAATGAGGAAAATTGTTGACAAAGGAGAGGAAACCACAAATAAGGCTAATGGCATCAAAGACATTGCACAAATCCCAATGTGTGAATAGATGTCTTGTCATAAAACATAAGGGAAACCACCCAGTCAATGACCAATGATGAAATGTCGACTGTTGGGTTCAAAGTTATCTACCAATGATGAAAGTAGGACTAGGGTGCTAGATTGGACTATAGTGTCATGTGATTCTTTGAAAAACTAAGGGTATGGGCAACATGAAAAGTCAAGAGATTTGAGGAATGGCCGACAGAGGTTGATAGACTTCCTTTGAGAAAGAGCATGAGACATATGGAAGACTCTGGCAGCATAGAATTGATGATGAAAGCATGAGATGTAGGAGGCATCAATAAAATTATCCATAGGGTCTGGAAGAGTAACCAGCCAGTAGAGAAGACTCTGTAACAAGCTCAACTTCCTAAGGCCATGCTAAACCCAAAATTATTGTGAAAAATGGACTCAATAACTTTTTTCTTTGTTCAAAGGCAACACAATTGCTGCCAATATAAGATAATACTCCCTTCCCATCCATATTTTTTTATTTTTTCATAGAAAAATGAATTCTATGATACAAAGGAGGAAACAAGTGTCGCAAGTAAGGAAAACTAGTTCCAGCAATGGAACGTACCTATGCTCAATGCAAGGAGATGCATGTGGGAGATGGACACTCGAGCTCCTAGGTATAGGGTGTCAAATTGAGAAGGATATAAATGAGGCTCTTCTTGGTTGAGGATGAAAAACTACTGAGGTAAATAGTTTATAATGCAAAGTGAGAACTGGCTATAGGCTCAATACTACAAGCAAGGGCATGATATGCAATCACAAATTAACGCCAAAAAATGTCCTTTTTCATGAAATTTAGTCTACTTGGTGTGACAAAGGGATAAACTTGTGCCAAATAGATGTCCTTTAAAATCCAATTTACGAGTGTGAAAGAGACAAGTTCACTCGACCATCTTTTCACATTTTCAAGACAAGTTGGAAAAGAGCTTAAATTAAACTCGATTGGGAATCCTCTAGGTAGAACACAACATGTTTATGAGTGAGAAATGAGGATAAACATAAAGTCATGTATTAACTATAAGGGACTCTTGGTCCTATGGAAAACATCTTTGCATGGGCACCAAAATGAAGCAAAGGATCTAACTAGGGCACCCATGTTTTGTAAGTCTCTACCACTTGATAATGGGATGTCTTATAGAATATGGAAGGTTCTTTGTCGCAAAAAATGGGTTCGTACCTAAGGCATACAAGTGACAGCTATAGGATAATGAAAAAATGCATGATGGAATGGATACCTATCCTATATGTTGGGTAGTGAAAATACCTGCATATGGTTATGAACAATCAACATAATGTTGAAATCTGCAAGAATCCCTGGTGAAAACTACAAAAACCAACTCAATCCACTGTTGTATTAGTCCACTAGGTGAAAAAAATTACTCAAAACTATAGAAAGTGGGTAAAAATTGTTATAAATAGTAACAAAACCAAAAATTACTATATCATTGTGATGTTTTACCCAAATAATGAAAATTGGACCAAATTACCTCTGATATTCAACTGGTGATTGTAGGAGCATCAAGCAATAAAATCAGAAACCGTTTGGACTAGGTAACTCCTCTTCCCCTCCTTTTTCCTTTATAGTGGATTAAATGTTTAGATTAGGTTTCAAATTTTAAGTAAATTAGGGTGAAAATTGGGTAACTCGGTGTACGCGGGCTACCGTTCATCAGGTCACATATATGAGATATTATACACCCCTGTCCAAAGTAAAGGGAATGTATACTCATACCTAGAAAGGACTGTAAATGAAGCATCCCACGCACAAGTCCGTAATCAAATATTTGCATGGTTGCTAACTTAAAATTTGACTTTTATTTGGCAGGATGGTGCTAGAATGGAGGGAAAGGGAGCATGCAGAGGTAGATGTTGTTGCGGAAAGAGATCTGGGGGCTCAAATGGCTTTGAAAAGATGTGGCTTATATAAATTTTGGGCACTCAAAGGGATGAGGACCCAGGTGAGGTTTCTTGAGATGCTTCTGGATTATTGGCACCCTGACAGTGAAAGCTTCAACCTCGATGGTCAACCATTGAGGATTGAAGTAGAGGATATATACTTTTTAAATGGGTTATCTCCATGGGGTGATGTAGTGAACCTCAAATCCAGGGGATCTAGGAGCAGTATGAAAATAGAGGAGTACATAGACACTTATTGTGTAGCAGGGAATCTGAAGGTCGGGAGTCAACTCCCCGTCCGAGCGATAAACAATCTCAACCTCAAGATTGTTTTCCTTGTGTTGACCGTGATCACGGGATTGGCTTCGTTGCACCAGGCATCGAGTTCGCTCATGTTATATGTTGTATAGTTCTTACGACCCACAATATATGATTGGTGTAGCTCACTACTGGCTAATATGAAGAGCCAGTTGACAGAGAGAAAACAGGGTAGCAAGAGGAACTTTGGGTTTGCCTCTATCTTATGCAGTTTCTTCTTCGAGCGATTTCCAAGTTTCAGACCTAGAGTCGAGATTATTCTGAGAGGACCTCGTGATCTAGACATGACATGGTGGACCGAGGTAATGAGATGACATGAGGGAGGTAGGGTGCCGACACCCTACAACGAGGATTTCTTCTACTTTTGGAGGCGATAGGTCATTTCTCTAAATGAATACCCATATGCAGTTATCAAGCTCAGATGGGACCTTGACATGCCACTCCCACTAGGGACCTCCTACAGGGACATAGGTTTTTCAAATGTTTTTAAACATTTCATTTTTTTGTATTTTTGTAGAGTGAAACAATTTTTTTTTTGGATGGGGCTTAAGTACTAACTAGACACTTGTGTGATGCCGACGTGGGTTCACTATGGCCAGACGGGCTTTTGCGACATCTTCAGAGGCACCAAGAGATGAGGCGGTGGGAGGAGAAGATGAGAGAGTCCTTCAAAACGTACAGGGAAACATGTCTTGTTTGACTCATAGGATTCTGATGGTTCAGGCAGAGGATCTGCCGAACGCCATGCAACGACAAATGGTTGGTGTGCCCAGATCTTGGGTGCAACTCTTTCGGCGTCTCGAAAACACCGTAGTTTATTATCATGACATGCATCTAGTGCCATTGGTGTAGATGTAGTGGATATTTTAATATCGGTTGTATATGTGTATTGAGGGTGTTATCCCCAATTTTGTACTATAAACACCATATTTTTTGAAATATATATAAAACAAGGATATTTGGATTTACTTATATTTACAATGTGTACATTGATGAGATGGTTTTATTTTCTTTAGTTATGTGACAAATTCCATTCTAAAATGAAATTAGCATAAGCATCAGATACATGATTAGAACTCTTAGGAATGTGATAATAAGTAATGAAATAAAATTGTCATTCTAAAAGACGTACCCGTAGGAATCATCAAAGTAAAGTAGGATCACGTATGTGGTAACTGTCATTCAACTGACATACTTCTAACTGGGCATCTGGGCAAATCTCTAAAGAGTGAATACCATGTGAGATAGCATCACGAAAAATTCCTATAATGATGTTATATTCGGCCACATTATTCGTGGATGGCCCTAGGAATACACCACCTGAAGACACCATTAGACCCTCAAGTGAGTAAATCACCCAAGCACCGGAAGCCAAGTTCTGTGTATGATGAATGGATCCGTCTGTGAATCCTAAGTAGAACGAAGACTTCGTTGACACATGCCAAGCCAGGAAA
Organism: Picea engelmannii; assembly: GCA_009831015.1. Lineage (NCBI taxonomy): Eukaryota > Viridiplantae > Streptophyta > Pinopsida > Pinales > Pinaceae > Picea > Picea engelmannii. The sequence continues at coordinate 674,898 of ML781260.1, forward strand.
AACTCGATAAGAAAGTTGAAGATGAAAAGAAAGGGAAAATATATATACACTAAATTACATTAGTATACAAAGAGCTCCTCGGAAGCTTGGGGCTCAAGAGTAATATCTTTTCAAGTAGAGCCCATTCCTAGGCTCGACGAACATATTCCCTTCATAATATTATAACTCATAGGCTCCTTTTTCTAGAACACATCACACGATATAGGGACCATGCCACATGGTTTTAAACTCGCTTGCCCCTAGTAGTTCTTTGGCTTGATCATACAAGAGGACCAAGTCACCCTCAATGTACAACCGAGGAAATACAGATTGATCATACTAGACCTTGACACATCTTTTGTTCTCCTCGATAGTCGTAGAGGTGTCTCGACGCTCATCATCAATACTCTCTAGGTTTACAAGGCGTCGCTTGAGATCGAAAGTGTCAAGTAGGAGCGAGACTACCAACTTAAGAGAATGGATTTTGCATTCAATAGGTAATATCAACTCCACACCGTGTACTAACTGGAAAGGGGAAAATCTAGTGTCAGACTTGAATGAGGTTCAGTATGCCCAGAGTGCGGGATATAGTGTAATGTGCCATTCAAACTTACTATGGCTGACAATTTTCTACAAAATGGTCTTGAGAGACTTGTTGACAGCCTCTACTTGTCCATTTTCCTAGGGGTAATAAGGAGAAGAATGACCATGTCTAAACCCCAACTTAGATGCTATCTCTTCCATTATTTTGTTCTAAAAGTGACTGCCATGATCAATGACAATCTCACTCGGGATACCGAACCGGGTGATAATTTGATTGAATACGAAGAAGGTGACAGTATTCCCGTCATATTTGAATGTAGGCATAGCCTCATCCCACTTAGTAAAGTAGTCGACGACAACAATAATATGTTGATGCCCCCCAGCCAAATTTGGGTTGCAATCTACGAAGTCCACCCCCCACTTGGTGAAGGGACTGACGGTAATGACTGGCTGAAGAGGGGTTGGATGCCAGCACATTTTCCGAGTGAACACCAGGCAGGGGTGACAATTATTAACCACTTCAATACAATATTTAAAGATGGAAGGCCACAAATAACCACCTCGCAATTTTTTTTGGGTTGTCACAAGCCTAGATAGATAACCACCACAATCCCCACTGTGGCAATCGTTTAAGACTGATTTGGCTTCTGTGTGATTTTAAAAATGACACAGGATATTGTCTATTCCTTGGTGATACAAAATGTCATCGATGATAGTATAATTCTTATCTTGGTATCTTACACGCCGTCGATCATCTCGGGAGAGATGCTGAGGGAAGTTCAAAGTTTGAAGATAGAGAATAATGTCTCCATACTAGGGTTCGAATGACAAGACAAGAAAAATGTGTTCGTCCTCAAATGAATCAACATGGATAACATCCTCATATAATCATGGAAAGTGGGATAATAACTCCACGAAGACTAGTGATTTCTTGGATTTCGCAGAAGTGAAATCGAGATCAAAATCTTGTAAAATGACAATCCATTTATTATATTTCACCCTATGATACACCTGGTAAGGACATATTGAAATGGATTGACATCGACAACCAAATTAGTATTTCAAAGAAATATATAATGACGTAAATGTTGGACTACGTGAACAACAACCAAATCTAGCTTTTCAACGTGAGAATAATTAAGCTCAAGACCGACTAAGTTTCGAGTAAGATAATAGATGACGTGCTCACGGAGCCCATCATCCTCCTGAAGTAAAACCATACCAATCGTCTCCTCAGACGCAGTGATATAAATAAATTGATCCCTACTGTAGTCAGGAGACTTCAGTAGAGGCGTTGATACCAAGGATTTCCTCAAAGCATCGAATGATTCCTAGGCTCACTCATCCTAGATAAAAGGGGTGTCCTTCTTCAAAAGACACATGAAACCTTTAGTGATATTGGCATAATTTACCATAAATCGACGTAGAAAGCTAGCCTTCCCCTGTAAACATTGAAGATCTCTAATAGTGCATGGGGGAGGCAATTGAAGTATTTCCTCAACCTTTAATGGATCTACCATGATCCCTGTCTCAGAAACTAGAAATCCCAAAACATGGCTAGACCTAATGCAAAAGATGCACTTATGAGGGTTCAATCAGATTCTATAGTAACGAAATTATTTAAAAACAAGTCGAAGGTGATTCACTCTCTTATGAGAGTGAGCAACAAGATCATCAAGGTAAGCTTTGAATATATGCTTAAGATTATGGAATGTGAAGGTCATAGCACATTGGAAGGTTGCTTCGACATTTTTAAGGCTGAAAGGCATTTTTCGATATGAGAAAGTACCATAAGGACAAATAAATATCATATTGTGTTGATCTTCAGGTTTAATTTGATATTTTTTATACTCTAAAAATCCTTCCATAAAAGAAAATACTTTTCTTCCCGCACATTCGTCCATAATCTGATTGATGAAAGGTGTCGGGAAGTTATCTTTAGGAGAGGTTTTATTCAAGTCATGAAATTCCATGCATACATGGATGGTTCCTTCCTTCTTATTCACAAGAACGATATTGGATACCAATTCAGTCAAGGGAACCGGGTAGATAAAGCCAACATTAAGTAGTTTCTCTACATCTTCCTTAATAGTAGGGGCCTTTTGGGGATTGACAGATCTAAGAAGTTGTCGAATAGGATTAGCATCCGGATACGTTTTAATCTCATGCTTGACAATATGAGGGTCGATTCCTAACATCTCTTCATATGACCAAACAAATACATCTCGTAATTCCTTGAAGAGTTCGATGTAGATTGGGATTGCTTCTGGTGAACAATCATTGCCGATATGGACGTTTTCAATCTTGTCAGGGGTACGAGAGATATCGATCGTGAAGGTGGGATAAATACTCTTCGTATTTCCTTCGGCATAGAGGTCGTGCGTATCAAGTGGAACTATGGCATGAACAACTATATCACTCAAAGTAGATCGAAAGTCATCTTATTTTATTCTTTAAAGATCTCGGAGAAAATAAGAGCGATGATTCATATCATCCCAAGGTTTTTTGAAACCATTCATGGATCGATGATAGCTTCGTCTGAGGTAAAAGTCTCATTGAGGAAGTCATGTGAACAAGAAAATGAAGTGGTCCACATGGGCCTAAGAATGGGATCATCCTCGTCCATTGGTGAGGTAACGGGATCCAGGTTGACAGAAGAGTCAATAACAGCTTGATATGCAATCTCTGTTGTCGATAGTGGCATGACCATTCCAACATGTGACTGACCTTCACAAGACAAATTTGGGGAAGGTAGGGTCCAAGGATCACTAAAATAATATGTGTGGAAAGGAATGGACCTCTCTGTCGAAATGGGCCTAATGGATATGGCGTAAACATGGTGAATCGGTGCCATGAAGTCTAAAGTAGCCATAAGAGAAGAATACATTCTGACACTGATATTCTCAGTTTCTATCTGATAATTATCGATCACGGGGATCAACGGTCCAAAAAATGCATTGGGACTAGCATATGAAAAGGATAACTTGTTGCTCATCATGATCTTTCTGTCATGAGGAAAACAAATAATACAAAAGATGGAGGATACGACAAAGACCATAGCATAGGTCCAATTGCATCCTAGTAACAAGTTATAATAAATAGGTGCATCAACTACCTGAACCTCCACCTCTACCATCTTCCCACCTAACTAGACCAGAAAGGGAGGAAGAATATCGTGAGGGTGGAAGGAATGACCTTCAAATGTAGTCAACATGTTCGATGACTTAGAAAGAGTTGGAGAACCAAGATATTTCCAATAGATCAAGGACATCACACATGTAGTAGCACCTTCATCAACAACCGCAAATTTGATGGTATCCTTCAAGTACCCCACATGGATTTGGAATGCCACAAGGTAAGGCAAGCGAGGCTTCACATATGTGACGTCAAACTTGATAACTTTTGAGCCACTGGGTTCTAGAGCTCCTAATGCAGATAGTAAGGAATTCCTCTTTGAAGGACACATTTGGAGTACCTCCAAACATGACATCGTACAATGGGTTTGACCCAGGTCCTCAACAATAGAGTAGTTCTATGTGGCTCTAGCATTTGTATTATGGGTAGAGTGCTTGAGTACTCCTTTTAGAATACAAGGCAGTGGATTTGGTTTTTCAATCTGTAAATTCATCTCCAGAGGAGGAGGAGGAGATTCTAGACCAGGTATAGCTTGTGAAGAACTATCATGTCGAGACCGAGTGGCTACATGAACTTTCACATTGACCATATTGATACACAAACGGTCGTCGTCTTACAACAATGGGTTTTGACTCCCATCAGCTGCATTTTCGACGTTTGAGGAGCTCAAGTCCATGTCTTGGTTATGTGGTAAAGGATTCGTTAGCACGATGAGCAATAGAGATAATATCCTCGTATTTTCCACAATTTTGGGGCATAAATGAGTAATGTGAGCATTTGTGAAAAGCTTATAGGAAAATTTCACCTTACGTCTTTCTCTCTTTCCCTCTCCAGCAATATTATTTGTCTTCTCATTATTACATTGTCCTTGGGTTTATTATTATTTTTCCCACCCTTATGATTATTATTACATCCTTTATTCTTATTCCCGCCTAGTTTTTGGTTACCATTTGGGTCAGTCGATGATTGCACAGATTGTATATCTGTCGACTGAGTGGGATTGGAAGATACAGCCGATGTTGGCCCTCCTGCAGACTAGTTTAGAGACAACTCTTTCAAATGTCTTGTTAGCGAGTCTCCGTATTTTACATTAGTGGAGCCTACAATGCCATCGGCATGAAGTATAAGATTTTTTATAGGGTCATAGGTTGACCACGGTGCACCCGAAAGAATGTGGTATAACATCCAATATTGAACGTATATAATATCTAACTATTGAGCTTTGAAGATCGCTTCTTTCTCAGTAGTAACCCTGGATGTAGCAACATCCTTTGAGATAGGAGGCTGCAAAGACTTAATGAACCATTCTAAAATAAATTTCAGGGCTATGGAGGTCTTAATCAACCTCTTCCGTCTATACCACTCTTGTATATGATCCAAGATATGAGTGGTTGTGTCCTAGCGTAAAGTCGACAGAAGTTCTAGGAAATCATCATAACGAACTGACAACTGGAAGTGGTTAAGGAATACCAACACCATTTGACTAAAGTTCCAATATGCCCCCCTAGGTAGCTCAATGCACCATTTCACAGTGACTACGTTGAAGCAATCTTAACCGAATAGAATCGTCATTAAGGGAATTCAAAGAGAATCATAGGTGAAAAGTGGTGACATGATCACCAAGATCCTCGCCATTCTTACCTTCGAATTTTAGAATGTCCAAAGGAAGCTTGGTGGGGACGGGGGGCCATGTAGGATCATGAGAAACGGGGTCATTCATAAACATAGACAATTAAGCATGGCCAGAAAAGGGATATGGGGTTGCGACATCTCGCCCCAAGTTCCGTGGAAAGATTGTGCTTGAGGAACTGCAGCCCATCCAGGGTTCTAGTAAGCACCATGGCCCTGTCTGGGATTGTAAGAACCTCCTAAAAGCTAATTCATAAAAGGATGATTGGGAATCATTCCAGTGGGATTGTTATGATGGGGTTATAAAAATTTCCCCCAGCCGGAGTGGATTTGGGTTGGGGTTTTCCCAAAGCATGAAATTGACCTCCTCCGGGTGTGAATTTGGAGGATAGAGGTGGATTCATCATGCCAAATGTGTTGGTCAGAATCGACACTAAGGAGGTAGGGGTATAGGACAAAACTTGAGTAGAATCTTGTCCACCAGGTTGGTTTCTCCAACCAGAAGCAAGAGGATTAGACCCAGGGTGAAAAGCAGGAATGCCTCCCATATTAGGATTCGTTTGAGGAATTTGAGAACCACCAAACGAAAAAGGAGTGTAAGGAGGTGTAGTTACCCCAAGACCAATGCTATCAATAGGGCCATCAACTAGGATGGCATTCAAAAACTGCGAAGTAAAATTCAGCATACCATAGGAAAAAGGACTAGAGGCCATAGAGATTGACTGAAAATTATAGCTCGGTGAGTGACCAAGAGACCCAAATGGTTTCAATGGAATAGATTGAGCATTCGCTATAAGATGGGCAATAGTAATGATAGGTGCATCCGACACTACAACCATGGTGATTTCAAGAGTTGAAGGGGTGTCATTAACTATAGTAGGTGTGGGAGTCGAAGGGCTCCCAGTGTTCTGAATACTAGGTTCAGTACTCATCCTTGTAGAATCACAAGTTTGAATAGTTGAGGTGTGTGTACCACACCTAATAACTCTACGCCTTTTAGAAGGAAAAGACTCGAAATCCAGTGGTAATTGTAACAAGAGACGAGACAGGCAGGGACCTTTGTCTAACTCCACGATGACTTAAGACTCTAAATACAAAAAATAAATCCTAAGGCCAACTAGTAATCAAAGATCACACCAAAAGTCAAATGACTAATATGAACACAAACGAGGTAAAGTGGTTGAAAGTGGCCTCCCTCCATAAAGAAGGTATGTCTCGCCCAAGTGGGGCCTGAGGCTCCCTCCTAAATATCAAAGGTAACATAATTAGTTATAAGGGCCCTCGTGAGCTTAACAACCAGTTGGTCAAATCCCTATGGAGAGGTAATCCTACATAAATCTTGTGTGTTGTTTGACCCTTATCTGACCTAGGGTACCTGCAGAATAACCCCTACAAGTAACCTATGTTGCACCTAAGTCAAGAAACTAAGAAACCAATGTATAATCGATGCACAGGTGAGCAGTCGTAAGTTAGGTCCACAGTATGGGCAGGGTAACAAAGCTCGAAACCTTGAAAGTATCACCTCTGATGGAGGTAAATGAACTAGCAAGATCCCCAGATAGGAATAGATCCCCATAAATATCTCTGACGCTAAGAAGGTATTGGGGGGATATCCCTTCAACCAACCTCACACAACCTTATGATTAACTCTGGTGTAAGCAGATCCTCCTTATATTACCAATTATACAATGGATTTCTCCACTCCCTTTGTCAAACACATATGTTGATTTAATTTCCTTGGAGAAGTTTACTCATAAAATCCTATTCCAAGGCACTAAATCCTAATGTAGTTTGTGCACCCTAGAAAATAATAATCAATTTTAAATTATAGCATTAATTTTAGTGGTCATTCTTATTCAAAAAGGTATGGTAGTGAAACTCATGATAATATGACTCAACAAGAAAAGTAAATATGAATATAATGCAAAGTCCTAACTTCAAGTTTCAATGAATGATTTTCTTCTTAAAACAAATGCAATTTTCAATTTCAACTCTGCAATTCTGAAGTAAAAATGAAATCTTTCATTACATGCAGTAAGCTAATGACAAAGACTCAAAAGATCAAAATGCCAAGCAATGGAAAATGCCTAATATTTTTCTATTTTCAATATAATAAAAATGAAAATGCATGGACTGAAAAACAACTTGATATATAAAACTCTACTGTGAATATAAATAGAGAACTCAAGTAGGATACCAAACAACAAGACACCTAGCCTAATTCACAAGGACAATCAAAATGAAAAGGTGATCAGAAAGACTCCACCCAAAACTTCAACCCCAGACAGGTTTCCTGTAATCCCACAGGCACTTAACAATCAATACAGAGACCCAAGAAGACTTAGGAAACATCAAATCCCACCCACCAACCACAAAACCCAACAAACAAGCACAAGAGGTTAATGTATGTGAATTTTAAAGGAAACAAAGCATATGTACGGATATTGCAGAGGAACATCTAGCATATATACACAACTGTCAAGCCAAAAACTGCGTCTATGTTTCAAAAACAAAGTCGAGCAAGGGATAAGGATGGAAAACTCAGACCTAGAGTAAATAGAGTCTATCAAGCAATGATATGACAAGAAACGCAATAGGAACGAGATAAATCTAAGGAGAAAAGTACTCCAAACCCTAAGAAAGAAGATTCAATCCCCAGTATGGTTGCCAATTCTGTTACGAGGAAAATCTCTCTATGGCTAGGGTAAACCACAATAGACGAAAATGACTGCAGAAATCAAATGTATTCTCAAGTATTCTATGTAAACAAATATGCTAACGAGATAAGATAAAAGGCCTACCTCATCGAGATGTTCGAGGAATTCCACTGTTGATCACTTGACCCAAAGAAATATACCTACAACTAGTTCTCAACAACCAAGCAAAGAAAGCATATGGTGATAATATATGATTTTAGCACATTTAATAGCATAATCCATTAATAAACATGACAAATACTCCCATGGAATAATAATTCAAATATTTGCAAGATATCAATTGGATGTGAAAAGAGTATTTCTATTAATATATGATCAACAGAAGTGAATATGTTACAAACTTCTGTGTCAGCGTGGTTCAGAATTGAGAAACCAAGTTCCTTCCAGCTGGGCCTCCACCACTTCAATCCTCCACCAAAGGCAAGCTCATAGAAGAGAGAAAATGAAGTTCTCAATCAAATAAGGGAAGAGCTTGGGGGTTGAACAATGTGTTAATACTTAATGGACAAAGGGATGCAGACTCAATATGAAGTAAATAATTTCTCCAGAGTAAATTTGCTATCAAAGTTGAATGCTTTCTCCTCTTTTCCATAGCTCGGAATTGGCCCATTTATATCCTTCAAATGGAACTGAAGGGCCGAGTCTGAACATTTCCAGTATATGGAAGGACAAGGATCATAGATCTCTTGTCATGACATGGAAACCCAACTCCATTTTCCATTCTTGGGCACAAATCTGGTTGTACACGGGTTGCAGTGGTGCAGTCTACATATACGCATGTTTTATAGTAGGAAATGTGCGTACATGTGGAAAAATATGTATTTTTAGCTATGGGATTTACAAACAAGGATGATAAGTCTACATAGGGAAATGGAAAAAATCCTTCGATGCAATATTGCATAGGGTGAGGCAAATCTTTCTAAAACAGAGTGTGAAATGAAGACTTGGGGGTGTCTTCCTCGTTCATACGTATCTGGTGGTATTCCAAATGGAGGTCAAGTTTGGTAAAGTATTGATCCCCACTGAGTTCATCAAGAAGGTAATCTATGATGGAAATGGGAAATTTTTCCTTGATGGTAAGTTTGTTAAGGGAACAAAAATCAGTACACATGTTCCAAGTTCCTTCCTTCTCGATGACAATGACAATAGGGGAAGAAAAGCAGATATTACTGGGACTGATAACACTGAATTCTAACAATTCTTGGAAATTTTTCTCAATTTCATTTTTTTGAGCAAAGGGATTATGATAAGGGAGAACATTGGGAGGAAGACTACCCGAGATTAAAGGAATTGAATGGTCATCATCTCCGCGGGAGTGGGAAAGACCCTAAGGAGTTTTGAAAATAGTGGGATGGAGAGAAAGAATAGCTTGAAGGTAGGGGTGTAACAAGGGTGTCTCAACTGCTTGAATGGAATGGATTTGGGAAATTATGCCAAAATGACCTTTTTTTAGTAACATTTCCAGGTGGTGGGAATTGTTGATCTCTGGGGACCCTGCTGTAATGACTTGGAATTTATATTGTTGTCGTTCCTGTTGGAATTACATGGTTAAATAATTGAAATCCATGGTTATCAGGACAAGAGTGCATAGTCATTTAGAACCAAGAACAATGTCACAACCACCCATGTGAATATAAAACATGTGAGATTTCAAGTTATACTGACCAATTTGTAGGTGCATGTTTTCACAAGGTCCCCCACATTTCATGCAATTACCACGGGAAATCATGATTTGAAAATTATTGACACCAAGGATATAGAAATTGACATATTTAGCAAGGCAGGGATGAATGAAAATATCAGTGCTTCCATTGTCAACTAGGATTATGACTTTCCTATTCTTAATGTAACCAATCAATTTGAGGGTTTGGGGATCAAAAAAAATAGTGAGAGGATTCATTGAAATTAGTGGTTCAACCTTAGGAGGATCAGAGGGAGAAGAAATATTATATGTTTTGGGTAGCTCAGCTTGAATAGATACTTCGACATCTGCATCATAAACATCCTATGAAATGGCCATCCTATGCAATGGCCATAAAAAGTTTATATTATTTACACTTGTTCCTTGCGAAGTATTTGTCATTGCAATTATAAAAAAGACCCTTGATTTGGCATTCAACCATTTCTTCCTTTGCTAATTTTTGGACCTTGAGAGGAGTGTCTTGAGGGGCATGGGTAGTAGGTTTAGGGTTGGGGACAATATTGGGTTTTCTACTCTGGGACAAGATGACAGGTTGTGCCTCCTTGGCACGTTTAGTTTCTTCCATCCAAGTGTAGGGGTGATCCATTATGACCTGGGCTCAAATGTCATCCTTGAGGCCACTGATAAAACATTCCTTGAAAAAAATATATATCATGCCCTCCATTAGGAAAGGCAAGTGATCAAAGGTAGCAATAAAATATTCCACTGTTCCAGACTATTTCAACTTGGTCATATGTCCTAAATGGTGGGTGTCTATATCAAATCATTCATATAGCTTGACAACAAACTATGACCAAACAACATAGTACCCTCGACATGAATTTATATTCCACTACCACCATTTACCACTATTTGGATCATTCTCAATCCAAATCGATAATTTCATAATGAAACTTGTTCAACTCATCAGTAATGCCATGGAGAGAGAAATAGTGTTCCACTAGAGTGACCTAACTTGTGGGATCTGTGCCATCACATTTTTTCACCTCAACTTCAGGAAAACATGGGTCACGAGGGAAGGAGTTCGAATGAGAGTGGAAAGGTTGGTTGGAGTCAATACCTTCAATATATATAGGTGGGTCAAAGGAGGAAGGACCTTGGAATTTGTTCATGAATTCATGGAGATCAGAATTGACTTCAACAATTTGGCTACCTAGTTGTTCCTAGATGTAGTACAGTTTGGCATCAATGGAAGGAATGTCCTTATTCACTTGGGCCTGAAGGGTAGTAAGGGCAATATTTAGTTTTTGATTGGTTTCTTCTTGGTGGGTAGGATCAATGACAGAAAGACGGGTGGGTCCACAAAAAAAAAAAGTACATAAGTGATATATACCATTACAATTAGGTAAACGAGAGAAAACCAATGGGATAAGTGGGAAATAAAGGTGCTGGGAAGGGTATGGGTAAACAGGGTAAAAAAAAAGGGTTAAAAATGATAGGTATCACATTGATTAGGATGAAAATAGGAATCCAATGATCCTGGTCTCAAATAAGGGTGTGGGACTAAATATCCTTTTTGTTCCTTGTCAGGATGTTCCCCCTTGATTAGGGTTTATAGGGTGCCTATGGAAATGAGTTTTCCCTATGTTATAACTCTCTAATATGTGTGAAGGCTCGACAACACCCTTAGTTGTACTACCCAATTACCCAAGTAATACAGATTATATTCTTGAGTGTTGTTCTCGATGGAACTATAGTAGTCAAGAGACTAATTGGTTGATCTAGTTCTGGTTTTAAGATACCTATGGGACTCCCTATATACCTCCTGATACATGGGAGTGATTGTCATGTACATATTTTTTCCGATGAAATACTAATCGAGGGGTACCAATAGGGGTTACAAAGGTTTCCAACAAGGGAGAAACTTTTAGTTTCTGGGCAATCCCGTGAAACTTTCTCTACCACCTCTGTGTAGTCTTCACCACTGTAGTTTTACATGCTGAATGATAGATCTTTGTGCTTTAAAGACACCGACAATACATGTATCTACCCTGGAAAAGAGAATTTACCCACAATTCCTACCAAGGAAAATTCTCTGATACCACTTGTAAAGTACCAAATGTAAGATAATATGAATAAAAAGGAATATTCAATAGATATCAGTGGAACAACAAAATATTGAGAAGAGAAATACCGAAAATAATACCTTTATTCAAAGAAATCAATGTTCATTTACCTCTTCAAGGGAGAAACCTCCAGCAAAGCAGAGCTCTATTACAATAATTCCCAAGATAAGATTTCTCATGCCTCCTACTCTTATTTATACTAATTATTGTTGGAGTTAGTTCACACACCTAGGCTTTCTTTTTCCTAAGGTTTTTCCTTGTTTATTAGTTATAATTAGTCATTATCTAGTCTCCTATATTTTAGGGGACAATATTCCACCTGAAGAATATTCTCTTTCAGTTGTCACTTCAGTTTGACTAGTTGAGTTGAGTTTAGATGCTACATTGGTTTTGTCACCATGCAACATTGGGATCATCACCATGGTAATTCGAACTTGCCTTGGTATCATCACCAGACTGGTGCATTAGCCTTGGTTCCATGAGTTAACTCCTCACTACTCTCTGTTTCAATCAATTAACTGAAGACTGATGGACTAGTTAACTCAGACTAGGTGGCAATTCATTCCTGTAACTTCCCGAGAGACTAAAATAGGTGGAAGTTTACTCCCGTAACTACTGGTGTGTGTCCAAATCATTCTAGACCACAACTATGGAATAGTAGTTACTCATGTATCCTATATCTATTGTAAATTATTCACTCTTTGAGTGTGGAATACAATTAATGAGAATTCTTCTATTATTTTTCTCCTTTTTCTTTCTCAATTTCTCTCTGCAAATGTGTGTAGTATTTTCTAGATAGATCTATTCTATGCAAGTTCAACACATTTACATGGTATCAGAGCCGACGGATAATAAAAATCTACACCAAATGTTTTTGCAGGTACTGAAGATTGAAGAATGCAGAAAAGATGGAATATATGTTTTACTCACCGATAATACTTCTCACGCCTCATAATTATTTGGAGTGGAAGAGAAAGATTCTACTTCTTCTCAAAAGTATAGGCTTATACCAAATAACCATGGCAATGGAAGCATATCCTGATTCCTCCGATGAGAAAAATGACTTTCTCAATAGACAAGATATGGCCATAGGATTTATGTTCTTGTCTATTTCTCCAAAAATTGTCCACCAAGTATATGTTGACTCACAAGAATCAACTCCAAATGAATTATGGACAAAAGTGGAGGTTCTATTTGGGAATAAAGAAGACTGTGAAGATTTCATGCAGGAGGTTGAACAAATAGAGCCAGAAGAGAAGCCATCATAAGATCAAACCTCTTATTATGAATAGTCTTCTACAAAAGTATTTGCACAAATTTGTATTCCATTAATTGAATATTATGTATACTCCATTTCATATTTGTTTTCTGAATTTCATGTGGAATATATATGGCATGCATCTAAAGAGTCACATGCAAACACTTTTCTATTCTCAATGCATGCATTTCAGGAGACAAAAAGGGAGTCACCCACATAAGACTCAATTATGATATTTTATGAGACAAATTTGCAGAAAAAAAATGCATATTTGAATTCCTCTCAGGAAAATATCCAATTTCAAAAAAAAAAATCGTCTAAAACGAAGTTCAGAAAGTGAATTTATCATCATTTTAAAATCAACAAAATTTCAGTAATTTTCCAGAAGCACCCGCATGGTTTTCAAAATTTCATCCAAAGTTTATTTGGATATTCTTCATTACAAGAAGAGAAAGAGGATATGTGTGGACATATCAATGGTGCATCTACTTCATCATATCCGTTCAGACATCTACATCTTCAACAAAATCTTCAACAAGCACAAACTTGCACAATTGCGAGGTCTTGTTGGAGTGAAGGACATAGTTGCTTAGCAACTGCCTTTTGTTCCTTCTCATTTTTTATTTTTTTTTACATACATTGTACCTTGAGGGGGGGGTTTATCATGAGTTTTTCCCTCTTTCCTCACTTTATTTCAATGTATATTTTGTATTTCGGTACCTAACATGACCTCATTGTCGGGACCCATTCTTTAT
>ML781260.1:697431-733147 GCA_009831015.1 Picea engelmannii
AACACATAAAAACCCCAAAAATGACTAATACAACTCTGAAAACGGATCATGGCTCATCCGGGCATGACCTCTTCTACATGTGGCCATAAGCTTCCCTGAGCTTCTCTTTGGAAAAAACACCTGTAAAAGTCCTCAACAGCCTCTGAAACCTGTCCCAATGTGTCCAGAGCATATCGATTATCCAAAAATGATTATTCAATCACAGAAAACAAATATAGGCTCACCAAACCATGTCCTCCATCAAAGAGGGCTTGAAACTTCCTGAAGCTTGCTGAAACTTCAATGGTGAAAAACTTTCAGAAGAAGTATTCAAATGGCTGTGAAAACGGCACCAATGGATCTAGCACATCCAAAAACCCCTAGCTGGGCTTTTACGGCACCTCAATCGGCCAAACGATGAAGAAGTTAGGCCTCCTCCATTTTTCTCCTTCAAGCTTTGCTGGAACTGGTTCGCCAAAACGCACCTCTGTGTGCATGAACCTGGAACACGCTCCCAATGCGCGTTATAACCTGACACCGGGCGCAACTGCACCAACGGTGCAAACCGTAGAACGGTTAGGGCACCTCCAGCCCCCAACCGCCTAGCTCTCGGGCACATGGTCATACGACCTCGGGCTAAAAAAGAAAGGGCCAAACGGTTTTAAAACCGTGCCAACTTTTGTTTGGGGCCCGCGCAAATACTTAATACACGGTTTACATAGACACGGGTCATGGTTTCAAACCCTGCACATAAATATTATAATCGTGCCACATTTAAATATATGGTTACCAACCATATCAGCGCACAAACATTATTGTAACATGTATATATATTATATAAAACACCCGTGCGTATTTATATGGCATAAACAGTTGGTTTATACAATGCACATATATAATATATGGTATTTTACCCCGCGCGCAATATAGTCATATATAACGGTCATATGTATTTTAACTGAAACCATGGGTCAGGGCTAAGCCCCGGCCCACCCCCCTTTCCAAATAACACAACACACCAATTTAAATATAAGTCGGTTGACTTCTATAACAAGGAACACCGACGGGTATGTTGGTTAGCGGAGAGTTATGAAGACGTGTGATCTAGGAGGTCCACGGTTCGAATCTTGGCCAGGCCACAAAATTTTATACAAACAAACCATAAACCAAAAATGAGGGGGACACGTGGCGCCCATCGATTGGGCCACGTGTTCTCATATTATTCGCCAACACCCAGACATGTGTCAACCTTCAACTCGTCAACAATCGACCAACCAACAACTGCCATGTCATCATCGTACGGTCTAGTCACATGCTGCGTCAGCCTACCACGTCAGCCGACATGTAGGATGCTGACGTCATCTTGTGCCACGTGTCACCCATCCAGTGGTGACACGTGTCACTTCCGAATTGGTCAAACTGTGTGCCAAAAAATCCAAAACTGCATGACACGTGTCACACCCTGGAGCTACCACGTGTCCTGTACGGACATGCTACGTATTCTGTACGGCCTGCCACGTGTCATGTACGGACAGGTATAGTCAGCATCAAATTTTTCCCTGTTTGGCTCGGCGAACAGATCGCGATATCTTCTCCATACAGACTCCGTTTGAGAAAGTAAATATACCGTCGGAATCAGGAAGACGAGACGGACGCAATGGAACCATTTTCATCGCAATCCGAGAACTTTGAAAATTGAGCAAATTTTTGCCCCCTGGTCCAGATTTTGATCAACTTCCCATCCCTTGGTTGCTGCAATGGAAAGTGCCAATCGTATGGAATCCATATTCGCTATTGGAGCGAAGGTCTCATCATAGTCAATACCATGAACCTGCTGAAATCCTTTGGCGACAAACCTGGCTTTGTATCTGCTGATATGTCCATCCGCTACGCTCTTCGTTCTACAAAACCATCTAATCTGACAAGTTTCCTCCCAGAAGGAAGGGGAACCAGATCCCAAGTCTGGTTCTCAAGGAGGGAGTTGTTCTCCTCATGCATGGAGGATTCCCAAAAGGGATTTCCAATAGCCTCGCCATAAGACTGTGGATTTGAAGACTGAACTAAGAAAATATGCTTGCAAGGCAATTGTTCAGTGGCAGTGAGTGCAATGGGAGGCTCCTCGAAATCAGATTGAGTCCTCCTAGTATCAACTATATCACCCACGAGATCCCTTGCATCCTGAAGAGTAGCCTGTGACCACTTTCGCCTCTACTTTGGCTCTGCAGCTGCATCTAGATGCTCTGACTCTGCATCTAACTGTACTCAATCTGAATCTAAATCATTTGATTTCATTTAATTAGAACTCTCATCTGAAGAAGAGACATCATGTGCATGCTCATCATCTTGGACATGTGGAAGAATGAAGGTGTTTGCATGCGGCTGTTGAGGTGCATGCGAGACACTTTCCTCGAATTGGACACTACGCTCAATAATGAGCTGGTCCGAGGAAAGATCAAAAAGTTGATATCCCTTCACATCATTGGGTTATCCAAAAAAAATGCACTCAGTGCTCTGTGGATCAAGTGCGTTCCTCTTTTAAGAGGGAATCCAGGCCCATGCACGTGAACCAAAAATGCGAAAGTGGGTCACTTCCAGTTTGAGACTGCTCCAAGTCTCATAGGGGGTCTTATCCTTGACAAATCTATGGGGAGATATGTTTTGGATGTATGTTTCATAGTTAATTGTTTCGGCCCATAGTCTCTGTGGTAGTTACTTTGCATGGAACATGCAAGATGCCATCTCCTTTAGAGATCGATTTTTTTGCTCAATATCTCGATTTTGCTGCAGAGTATAGGGAACTGTGTGTTGTAGCTGAATCCTTGCCTCATGGAAAATATTGTGGATCTCATGATTCACATACTCTCCCCCATTATCATATCGGAGGACTTTGATCTTCTTTCCGGACTGTGTCTCAACCAAATCTTTGAAATCTTTCATGTGTTGAAATACCTTAGATTTTTTCCTGAGAAAGTAGATCCATGTAAAATGTGATAAATTGTCAACAAAAATGAGAACAAACCTTTCTCTACTGATCAATGGATGCAGAAAAGGACCCATGAGGTCACTGTGGATCAGCTCTAAAGGTGCAGAATCTCGCTAAGACTTTCCCTTGTTGAATTTCTCTTAAGGGTGTTTTCCGAGAACACATCCCTCACATACTCCCTTCGAGAAATGGATGTCTGGTAGACCATCAAATAATATTTTCTTGCTAATATGTTGCATGTATCTGAAATTCAAATGTCCAAATATTTCGTGCCATATCCTACTACTTTCATCAGCATGAGTAAATAGTAAAGCATAATCAGGTTCAATGAATTCAGAAAATATATACAATCTAGATTGATGATTTACCTCACCGGCAACAACCCTAGAGTTGGTTTGCATGTCGTATATTTCCATCACACTTAGTGTGAATATGAATTTATTTCCTATGCCTGAATTCGTCATCTGATACACAGAGAGAAGGTTGACATAAATCTTGGGAACATGCAACACATTCTCGAAGCTTCCATTGGTGAGTTCAATACTTCCTTTTCCGGTGACTTTGACAGAAGAGTTGTCCCCCATCAGAATAGGAGGATCTTTTCATTCATACAAAGAAGAATAGACTGCTTCTGATGCATCCATATGATGTGATGCTACTTAATCAACGATCCAAGCATTGGGAGAGGAGTTGATTGCAATTGAGGCATGGCTAGAATTCCCTTTCTTGGAATTCAGATCTTCTGGCTTCTTCTTCCTTGCACCTTCGGAGATGCGATCTCCAAGGTTTTTTTTTTAAAGGATTTGAGACATCATATCTATTTGTTTTCTTCATGCATGCATATTCCGAATGGAATCCTTTGTGACGGTATGTGCATTTCTCCCCCTTTTCTTCCCTTTTCTTCTTTGGATCCGGAAGCATCAGTGAAGGATGTGCATGATCTTTCCGTTTATCTTTATCTTTAGATTTCTGATATTTGTGGCTGCCATATTTCACAGTGAGTGCATGCACATTTGGGCCTTTGATTGCGCCCATGTTGATGAGCTTAGTTTGCTCTTGTGTCAGGGATTCGATAAAGTCCTCAAGAGAAGGAATATTCGAGGTGGCTCTAGAGGTGAATCTGACAGTATGGAATGTAGATATGAATACACATAATTTAGGAACAAGCTTGGAGAAAATGGTGAAAACCATTTGTTTCTATTCCTTCGATTTATCAACCTCGCAAGCTTTGAGTTGTGATAGTAAATCCTTGAATTTCGTAAAGAAATATTGGATATTCTCGAAGCGTTTTGGATCCAATATGAGTAGATCCACCTACAACATGTGTCCCCTCTTCTCATCCTGTTTTCCAAATATCCCTTCCAAGGTGGTCCAGGCTTCATTGGGATTCTTACAGGAAGATATCTGAAAAAGGAGATCGGGAGAATAAGACTGCAAATTGTTTCGAGTGCCTCATCCATGTGATTTAAGTACTTGGATTTTTCTATGGCTGATGTCGGATCTGTATCTGTATTCATGGTTAACCTGTACAACTCTATGGATCAGAGATGTATGGATATATTCTCCTTCCATGAAAAATAGTTGTAAGGTGCAAGAATGAATTGTTTTTTGGAATTCCATCTTTCCGTTGTCTTCAATCTTTTTTACCTACAAACAATTTTGGTGTAGATTTTTCTTAGCAGTCCATTGGCTCTGATACCATGTAAATGTGTTGAATCTTCACAAAATATATATATCTAAACAATAATACACACATTTTTAGAGATAATTTGAGAAAGAAGAAGAAGGAGAGAAAGAATGAAAGAATTCTCATTAACCGTTGTAAAAAATGAATAGTTTGCACATGATATACTATGTATAACTCAATGAGTTCCACTTTAGGATAACCAATGCACCATAGTGGTGGTATAGAGTGATATAGACACACACCAGAAGTTATGGTAGTGAACTTCTACCTATTCTAGTCTCTCAGGCAGTTACAGGAGTGAACTGCCACCTAGTTGAGTTAACTAGACAACTAGTCTTTAGTTAACTGATTGAATAGAGAGTAGTGAGGAGTTAGCTCAGGGAATCAAGGCTAATGCGCTAGTTTGGTGATGATCCCAATGCAACATCTAAACTCAACTCAACTAGTCAAACTAAAGTGTCAACTGAAAGAGAAGATTGTCCAAGTGGAATATTCTCTCCTAAAATGTAGGAGACTGGATAACAACTAATTATGACTAATAAACAAGGAAAAACCTTAGGAAAAAGAAATTATAGGTGTGTGTGAAGTAACTCCAATAGTTATTTCTTTGTTCAAAATTTCTCCGATAGGGAAAAGATCACCTTCGCACACCTTAAATCTCTCCCCCATGTAAAACATTGGTGGGAAACTTATAGGGAGCAAACTTCCACAGAGGAGTTTGGAATATATGGGTCTGAGCCCAATTGGGATTTTTTTTGGATGCATTCAAGGAAAAATATTACCCTATTGGTAACTATGATTTCCAGTACATAATATGGACCATGCGACGTCAACAGAGGGGCCAAGAAATGTCATAGTTCACCAATACCTTCCATACCTTGTGCACCAAGATGGGTATCGAATATTCTAAGTGACATTTGTTTCTTAAATACCGTGGGGCTCTACATAGATACATGCAAAATGAAATGGAATTTATGGACATATCATCACTTGGAGATGGCTATCAATATGTTGTCCAAATCAAGAGGAAATTTAGGCACCAGAAAAAACGAGAGTTCAGGTTTGAAAATCAACAACAACCAAAGTATGATAAAGACAACCCTAACAAAGAGCCTCCAAAAAACTAGTTTAAGCCACAAGAAATGAAGGGTCACGGGAATATTAATAAGGACACTAGAAAGTGGTGTGAATTCCAAAAAATACCCTGGCACAACACTGATGAATGTCACTCAAAACAGTCATTGGTGTCTGAGATCAAAGACAAGGAGAAGAAACTTGATTCACAATCTGATTTAGAGAATAATGGGAAAATACAGATCATCGATTCAAACCCCACTACTACTGTCGCGACCCCAACAATTCAACCAGAAGAATGAGAAAATCCTGAAGAGGGGGAGGACCTTTTTCATTCATAGATGTGGGTGAAGGGAACCCCCTATCATTTTATTGTTTATAGCAGAAGCTAGAAGAACGTCATCTCAGTAGAGGTCATCATACAGTTGGGATTGTCGACAACACCACACTTGTAACCATACAACATTGAGTGGCTTAAATAGGGATGTGACCTCTGTGTCAACCAATAGTGTTGATTGTGGTACTTCATCCAACCCTTCAAGGATGAGGTATTATCTGATGTTTCTTCATTGGATGTTGGTGATATTATTTTGGGGAAGCCATATATGTGGAAGCGTTGTGCTATTTATCAGTCTCAACCCCATAGTGTCATTGTTACTCTAGGGGGTCATCTCTACATGATACGAGAGTTAGTTCTGACTATTGTCCCACCTAAACAATGTCGCAAGGTAGTATCTCGTACTACAAAATTCATCTTCTTCACAATTTGTTAAAAAGGTGAACAAAAGGACATTGTAACCACTACAACCTCGGTCCAAGCACCTTCTATCCAGCAAAGGAAAAATATTCCTTCTGAACAAAGTCATTTGAGGGAGATCGACTGGTTAAAATGGTACAACCCCACCAACAACAAGTTTGTAACAGTCTTCAACAAACCAAGAAGTGCAACTTCTCCAACATGACAACTCACGAAGGTTCAAATTCAACAAACACCTCCCACTCTCCCCTAGGAACTCAACACAATGCAGACCATTGCTTCCTAATAATAGAGGATCGATCCAGGTCGATATTAGTGGTATCCCACCTATTCCACTCGCTCAAAATAGTTTTTTCTACCTCGACAGTTTTTCGATAGTTTTTTGGGTCCCAAAATTTTGGGGTTGTTTTTGTTAGAAAAACAGGACTGTGGAGCAATAAAATAAAACAAATGCGGAAACAAAAAACAGAAGATACACAATACAATAGAGACACAGATTTATGTGGTTCACCCAGTGTGGGCTACGTCCACCAGAGAAATTGCTAGGTCCTTCCTTTATTATTATCCAACATATGAAGGGATACAACCTACAACAAACCCACTGTAACTTCCTCTTCTTTCTCTCACAGTCTCCTATCTCATAATACAATATTCACAATCAACCATAGCTGCAATACATTTCCCTCAGAAAAGAGGGTTGCCTTCTAGGGAAAAAAACCATAACATAATCTCTACCGTTAGATCTGCGACCTTATAATGAACGGTCCATATTTACAATGAAATTACAATATACATTTACAAGGAAATTTTTCCTTCGGGGGCTTCTCCCCCGAACCCCCGTTGGGGGCCCACTTGCCCCCAGCCGGGGGGATAGCCTCTCTGAACCCCGCAGAGGGGGTACCCCCCCTCTTCACTCCCCTGCATGGAAGAGTGTACATACTTCTGGGGTGTAAATAGTTCATGGGGTATAAACACTACTGAAAGTAAAATACCTATGAATCAAAAAGAGAATCAGGCTCCACAACCAACAATTTTGAGACCCTAGACGATGTTTTTTGGGTATTTCGGGTTGAGGATACTATTGAAAAAAATTTCCTGGGCCAGTTGGAATGTGTTCTTCTCGGCTATAACTTTCCAGTGGTGTATTGAGCACCCCAAATGGAGATATTATGCAAACATTATACCCCCGGGAAGTTGACGTATCAACTACCCCCATCTGAGCCAGGAAACCTTTTCGATTTTCATCTTCCTGGGTTAGGGTTTTCTATTTTATTTATGTTAAAAATTCCTTTTAAACCTCATTGTAACAATCATATTCTTGTGAATGAGCGTAGTCGTCACATCACTTCTCAGAGATAAGATGCCACCATTCTAGCGAGTTCATTCACTCAGTATTCTTACAGTTCTGTACATTTCGTTCATTAATAGAAATTGTGTATTACTATATCTTTGTGTTAACTATGATATAATTCTATTATATTCTTGGATATATGATATATCTCTGTACATTTCGTTATTATATATCTGCTCTCATTTTGTGCCGAAAATAATCTAGATCAGTTGGGAAGGGGGGTTAGGCCTTCGCCTAGGAGAATGAAGACCTAGCAATGGATTATGCCTAGCATTTTATCTATTATATGTACACAAATGACCCAACCCCCCAAAATTCACCAATGTCAGAGTAGTTTACATGGAGAACTGACAAAAAATATACCCATAATTTTCTGAGAAAATATAGAGGCACCTCTCTATTATTGAAGGGAGGTTTTTCAAATACCATAAACCACCTATCCATCCAATTACATAAAAATGGTTTATAGGTACTATGCCATATAATATTCATACATTTTATACCTATAATCAGAAATGTGAGTTATATGGGCTTGATAATTTTCAGCGGAATATATAATGGTGTCTAGGGAACTCTCCAGTCACAGTCATGAGGGATCTTTAGTATTTTGTAAGTCTTGTACAAGGGTTCTAAGAGACATCAATCATGTATAAATTTCATGTTTATGTTTATCAGTTGTGGGTTGGGGTTTTTGGTCACTTCATGTGGTCATGTTGGGTTTGGGTTTTTTCAAGGCTTCATATTAATTATGTGTTCTACAATTTAAGAAGGGAAAATTAAATTTAGGTTTATTTTTCAATCATTTAAACAAATTATGTAATTAGAAAAATGAAATTCTATAAAAATCCATACCTAGAATCAATTGAAGACCATATCAACAAAATTTGACATCGAATTGTAAAGGTATCCTTAATTTCTTCTCCTAATTTTTCTCAATCTCACAAAAAAATGTATAGTGCAGTGTATTGGTGAAATAGTATGAGCATGGACATTTAATAAAAAATACCCATAGGAATGCACTTTGATTTGGATTATGAGTGGAATGAAATGAAACACATATCTAAAACATTAACACAGATATACCTAGAATAATAACAACGATACAATGGAACTTAACTTCTATTCAATAAAGAAATCTGTTGAAATTGTAAAATGCAGAATGAAAACAATCTTGCTCGAATGGTGGTAGCTAATCTCTGAGAAGAGAAGTGGAGGCTACATGCATTCATCTGAGCACATTGAAATGAGGCCTCCATGTTATGTTATTATCAAGAAGTAAAAGTAAAACCATATACATCCAAAAACCTAACCCTAGGAGATGAAGCACCAAAAGTCCTGTGAGCCCCAAATGGGGTAAGTTTTTACATCAACTTCCCAGGGTCGTAACTTTTGCATGCAATCTTTTTTTAGGTGCACGATATCCCATTGGAAATATCTATATAAGGAATACATATGATTCCATCACACTTTGACGTTGTATATAGTGTGACTATGATAGGCCCAAAAAAAATTGTTTAGGGCCTCAAAATGACCCCAAAAGTTTAGGACCCGAAAAACTGGAAAACAATTTCAAAGTTGAAAACTGTAACTGCCAAGATGAAAGTTGTATGTGAGCTAGTTGAAAGAGGTGGGTCTCCACTGATATCCACTTGGATCAATCCTACCTCCTTAGGAAGCAATGGTATCCATTGTGTTGGTTTCACTCATAAGATGAGGAAATTCCTACTGAATTTGGCACTGGGTGAGCCACTTGCCTTGGTGCAGGAGCTTCCCTATTTTGACAACACGATAATGTTGAAACTTCTATTGGTGAGTTCCATTGACCTATGTTTCCATGATATGAATAGTGGATTCATGTGCGATGTAGTTAGGGTTGATCTCTGTCGGTGTCAATTGTTATTCTATCTCTGAGGTGTCCAATAATGGTGGAAATTATGGTCGAAGGAGGTCCACATTAAACACTGGGTGCAAGGCAAAGAAGGGGCGAATGTTGAGCTCAAAACAATTGTCACCCATAATCTTGGTAATGGTGTAAGGTCCATAGTAAAATGGAAAAATATTTCGACGGGGTCCTATAAGGTGTTCTTTCTGCAAGTGCAATGAAAATTTATCTCCCAACTGAAACTTGTGTGGCACCTAGTGTTGATCATGGCATTGTTTGTACTTGGAATTGGACTTCTGCAAAATATCCTGAACCTGTTGGTGGATGTGCTACATTCATTCAATAAATCAGGTGTCCTTGTTGACTTCAGTTTGTGCATGGGATGATTCTTCTTGTGTGGATGCAAAGGGTAGTGCAACATCCATAGGACGCAATGGATGAAATCCCAACCCCACGTGAAAGGGATTGTGGCCAGTTGAGCTATGTATGGCTCTGTTGTAATTATTTTAAACATAAGGAAGAATCTCATCCCATGTGTGCAGATGTGTTAGGGACCTAACCCCTCATGTAGGTAGAATAATATATTTCCATGTAATAAAGGTCAACATTAATAAGGCCTAGCAATAAGGAAGAATAAGTCCAATGTAAGAAGACCTAATAGAAGCTTCTACTTCTAGAATGATCTTCCTCTAGATGGTTCTTTTGATAGACATATTTAGTATAAATAGGAGTCTAGGGTATGAGAACTTTTGTCTGGGATATTATTGTAATATAGCTCTGCTCTACTGAAGGTTGCCCCCTTGAAGAAGCAAGTGAACATTGCTCTCAGTAATCAAAGTTCTCTTTCTGTTGTTCTTCTGGTATCATTTTTGTATTATTGTGGTGTTGTTATGATTATATTTTTGTTCAACTTCCATTTAAATATATTTATTTCTGTTCTTCAGACTTTTTATATCTGGAATATTACAAGTGGTATTAGAGCACCTTCCTCGACATAAAATTCTGGGTTAATTTTTTTTCAGGGTAGAGATGTATTACGACATATTTAAGCTATAAATATCTATTGTTACACGTATAAACCCACGGTCGAAGATTCATACACACAGTAAATACAAGTGGTACTTAAGTGCACATCTATTGGCCACCCTCGTAACCCCTGTTTGTACCCCTTCAAGTGGTAGCGCATTAGACATCACCTATATACGGATCGGCCTAGATCTCCTAAACCCCTCCATAGATAAATCGATCAACCACCTGACTTCTATAGTTCCACTAAGAACACCACTCGGGAAGATTCTCTCTAGTACCTGGGTAGTCAAGTAGTACATCTAAGGGAACATTATAGCCTCCTTATTTGGTTCCCTGAGATATTGGGTTGAGTACTTCCGTTGGACCCCACATGTATATCAGAGAGCTATAGCATAAGGAAAACTCTTGTTTTTAGAACCCTTGAATACCTAACCCTTAGGACAGAAATGAAAACAAAATAGATCTTGTCGGCACCATTATTTGATACCTATTGCATTGGATTTCTCTCTTTTCCCTTATCCCAGTCATACCTATCATTTTTGAAGATTTATCTTTTTTTGTCGACCCAACCCTCTTCCAACACCTTTATTTGGACTTTACCCCATTGGACTCAACTCCTCTCCCTGATCATTGTGATACACTTCACCGATAACCCATTTTCTGTGTGGTCCCACCCACCCCTTTTTGTGTTCCCTCGTCATCATGGCCCATACCTGTAGCCAAGACTTGGAAGCCCTCTTCAATACCTTGCACTCTAATCTCACAGAAACCCAACAAGAAGTGCAAAAACTTAGTGCCAATATTGTCTCCATCAATAAAAAAGTGCATCCCTCGATCGCTTCTTCAGTCACTGCCTCAAACGCGAAACTCAAACAAGAGCTCAGACAAGAAATTACAACCCAGGTTGAATCTGTCGCTACAACAATCTATGCCAAGATGCATACCCCTGCAAAGCTTCCCTTATCCGACCCACCCTTTCATATCGAAGGTGAAACTTCCTCTCATTCACAGAATTTTCAGCCCCATCACTTTCAGCGTGACCTATGCCTTCCACATCTAGATGTGACCAAATTTAATGGATTAGATCCCACTGGCTGGGTAACTCAAATGGAGCATTATTTCTCTTTGTATAACATTATGGATGAGTTCTCCAAACTTTGGTATTGTTTTCGACATCTAGATCAAGAACGTTGGAAATGGTGGAAATGGAGAAAAAATGCCTGCCAAGGGTATGTGGCTTGGAAACACTTTGTGGAAGAGATTTATGAATGCTTTGACACTGACACCAACCATTTAGGCCATTTGACAAAGTTTAAAAAATCTAGCACAATGGAAAAATTTATAGCTTCTTTTGAGCACTGGATTTTCGTACAGAGGGCATGTCCGATGCTTTTTTTCGAGAATGTTTTATCAGTGTCCTCAAGGATGAGATTTGTGCTCATGTCCTCATGGATCGGCCTCAGAGTTGTGTGGATGCTACTAAAAGAGCTAAGGAAGAACAACAGGTTGTCTCTTCTCAAAACCCCAAACCCTCCTTTATTCCTTGCACTAAACCAGTAACTCCCACTCCTCCTTCGACTCCACTAAAGATCCAGAAATTGACCAGGGATGAAATGGATGAACACCAACTCAAAGGCCTTTGTTATAATTGTGATGACAAATAGTTTTTGGGATGAAAGTGTAAGGAACAAAATATTTTTATGGCCATATCGAAGGATGTTTCGGAAGAGGATGTTGAGGATCACCTTATGTCTATGTCACCTGAACCCACTGACATAACCCCTCCCTCAGACCCTCCCGAAGTGGAACCGGTCATTTCCCTAAATTCTCTCACCGGCTTCTCTGCTCCCCAAACCCTCAAGCTAATTGGTTACATCAAGCATAGGAAGGTCATCATTCTTGTTGATAGTGGAAGAACCCATAATTTTATTCATCACCGTATTTCCAAAGAAACTAATTTCTATATCTGTGCAGTCAATAATTTCCAAATCATGATTTCCAATGGTGGGTCCATGAAATGTGGAGGGTTTTGTGAAAATGTGCATCTCCAAATTGATGACAACCATATGAAATCTCATATGTTTTCTATCGACATGGGTGGTTGTGAAATTGTGTTGGGTGCAGAATGGATAAGGAATTCGGGTCCCATTCTCATGGATTTTAAGGAATTAACAATGAAATTAGACCAGGAGGGCCAACAATATAAGTTCCAAGGAATCACCTCCAGTTCCCTAGAGATCATCAGTTCCCATCACATGGAAAATATGCTCAAAGAAGGTCATTCTGGAATTATTTCCCAACTCCATGCTATACAAGCCACTGAGACACCCTCTATGTTGTAGGACCTCAAATCCATCCTATCTAAACATCAAGTGATTTTTTCCACTACCCAGGGACTCCCTCCTTCCCATGGTGTTCATGATCATTCCATTCCCCTTGTCCCAAGAATCCTTCCTCCCAATATCCATCCCTATCGTCACCTCTTTTCCCCAAAAAATGAAATTGAGAAAATGGTTCAAGAACTGCTCAACGCAAGTGTTATCCTCCCTAGTATGAGCCCCTACTCTTCTCCTGTGGTCATGGTCCTTAAGAAAGAAGGTTCTTGGTGCATGTGTCCCAACTTCTAGTCCCTTAACAAACTCACCATTAAAGAAAAATTTCCAATTCCTGTCATTGATCACCTCTTGGATGAATTGAGTGGTGCCCAGTTCTTTACTAAGCTTGATCTTCATTTAGGCTACCACCATATCTGTGAAATAGGCAGACATTCCTAATATTTCCTTCAGAATTCATGAGGGCCACTATGAGTTTTTGGTCATGCCCATTAGCTTGTGTAATTCTCCCTCCACTTTCCAAAAGCCTCTTGAATCATGTCTTTCGTCCTTTTCTCTGTCATTTTTTGTTAGTTTTGTTTGATGATATCCTCATCTATAGAAAAAAATGGACATACCATCTTTCTCATGTGGATTGAGTTCTCCATCTACTCAATCAACACCAACTTTTCCTCAAACATTCTAAATGTGATTTCGGTGCCTCAGAAGTCGAGTACTTGGGTCATCTTGTGGGCAAGGCCAGCGTCAGGGTGGATCCTAAAATGATTGAATCTATGCAAGATTGGCCTCACCCAAATAATCTCAAAATCTTGCGGGGATTTCTAGGTTTAACAGGTTATTATCGCAAGTTTGTTAAGAATTCTGGAAAGATTGTGGCACCTCTCACTGTACTCCTTAAAAATAATTATTTCACTTGGACTCCAACAACTAATCAGGCTTATCAAACATTTAATATGGCCATGTGCACCACTCTAGTCCTGACCCTTCCTGATTTCACAAAGACCTTTGTTCTCGAATGTGCTGCTTTCGAGAAAGGAATTGGCACTGTCCTTATGCAAGAGGGTCGGCCTTTGGCCTTCACCAACAAACAACTGCCTGAGAGAAATTTGGGAAAATCAATATATGAAAAGGAAATGTTGGCTATTCTGCATGCCGTGGATCTTTGACACCCTTATATATTGGGGAAATTCTTCCAAATTAAGATAGATCACCAAAGCCTTAAGTATTTTATGGAACAATGACTTTCCTCCCCCAAGCAACAAAAATGGGTGACTAAGCTCTTTGGATATGATTATGAGATCATTTACAAGAAAGGAAAAGACAATGTGGTTGCTGATACACTTTCTCGAAAATATAAAGATGAAGGGTCCCTTTTTTCTCTCTCCTTCATTGTACCAAATTGGCTCCAAACTGATCGCCAGGAATGTCTACATGATCCCAAAAGTTCACATCTGATACAAAAATTGCAATCCAATTCTTCAATTTTCCTAGGGTACTCTTGGCTCAATGAGGAGCTTTGATACAATGGCCATTTGTATTTAAGTGAACAATCAAAACTTGAATCCATGGTACTTTTTGAGCTTCATGCTACACCCACAGTGGGTAACTTGAGGTTTACCAAAACCTATGACTGGGTCAAACGTTATTTTTTCTGGGATGGTATGAAACATGACATTCATAATTTTGTGGTTGAATGTGATGTGTATCAATGCAACAAGGGAGAAACATTAAAATCTTCGGGCACACTGCAACCACCTCCGATTCCATCCACTATTTGGTGGGATATCTCAATGGATTTTATTGTAGGCTTACCTAAATCAGGCAATAAATGATTCATTATGGTGGTATTCGATCGTCTTTCCAAGTATGCTCATTTCTGTGCTCTTCAAAACCCATTTACAACATCCATTGTGGCTCAACTTTTCATGGATCAGGTCTTCACGCTTCATGGCATGCCGCATTCTATTGTTTCTGATCGTGACCCAACTTTCACTAGCAATTTTTGGCAAGAATTATTCAAGCTACAAGGCACCCAATTGCATCTCAGCACAACTTATCATCCCCAAACTGATGGTCAAACTGAAGTTGTCAACAAATGTTTGGAAACATATTTGAGTTGTTTTTAATCGGAAAGGAAACATCAACAGGCTCAATGGTTCCCACTAGTTGAATGGTGGTACAGCACTTCATACCATACAACTACCCGCATGAATCCTTTTGAAGCCGTATATGGACAAAAGACACCTTCAGTTCTCTCATATTTTCCAGGTGTCTCGAAGTTCTAGGAGGTTGACCAAATGATTACAGTTCGAGAGGCTATTCTTCGTACCCTCAAAGAGAATTTTTTCATGGCCCAGAATTGCATGACGCAACAAGCAAATCAAGGTCACTCTGAACATCAATTTACAGAAGGGGATCAGGTGTTTATTAGACTACAACCTTACAAGAAAAAATCCCTCAAGGCTAACAATTGTCAGAAACTAGCGCCCAAATGTTATGGTCCTTATATGTTTCTCAAGCGTGTGGGATAGGTGGACTATCAGTTAGATTTTCCATTCATTCTAAGCTCCATCCTATTTTTCATGTTTCCTTCTTAAAGAAGGTGATTGGAACTAAGTGCCAAACCCAAACCACCCTTCCTGAGTTGGACGAAGAAGGATCCATTTGGCTACAACCACAAGTTGTTTTGGACCAGCGTGAGCATCGTTTTCTTCAGTGAACCATCAAGGAAGTATTAGTCCAGTGGAAAGATACAAGTCTAGCAAATGCCACTTGGGAACCAACTGTCATTCTGTAGCAATTTCCCCATCTCAATCCTTGAGGACAAGTTTGTTTTTATGGGGGAGGGCATGTTAGGGACCTAACCCCTCAGGTAGGTAAAATAATATATTTCCATGTAATAAGGGTCAACATTAATATGTCCTAGCAATAAGGATGAATAAGTGCAATGTAAGAATACCTAATAGAATCTTCCGCTTCTAGAAGGATCTTCCTCTATATGTTTCTTTTGATAGAGATATTTAGTATAAATAAGAGTCAAGGGTATGAGAACTTTTGTCTGGGACATTATTGTAATAAATCTCTTCTCTGCTGGAGGTTTCCCCCTCGAAGAGGCAAGTGAACATTTCTCTCAGTAATCAAAGTGCTCTTTTTGGTGTTCTTATGGTATCATTTTGGTATTATTGTGGTGTTGTTATGATTATATTGTTGTTCATCTTCCATTTCTAGCTATTTATTTCTGTTCTACATGCTTTTTTATATTTGGAATATTACAGGATACTTGGAATTGTACATGCGCAAGATATGCATAATCATCCTATTGACTACCTCGGTTTGGCCATCCATTTGGGCGTGGAAAGATGTGGATTTGGTAAGCTTGGTGTCTAGTCATGACCAGAGGCTTGAACATAATGTTTTGAGGAAGAAACTATCCCTATATAAGACAATGGTTTGTGATATCGCAACATGTACCCACACTCGTTTAAGGAATATCTTGGTAGTGGCCTCCATTGTGATGTTATTCTTATAGGTGACCATAATCGACATCTTGGAAAATCGATCAAAAACCATGAAAACACAGCCATTTCCCTTCTTGGTTGAAGGAAGGCCCGAAATGTAGTCCATTGATATGGATTCCTAGGGCCTGTCGACAGTAGACATAGGGGTGTACATACCTTGTTTTTTAATGACTAATTTGCGGATGGGGCAGGTTGTGTGGGACCTGATATACTTGCTGACATCCTGTCAAAGTTTCAACCAATAGAAATGTTGTTGTAGCACTGCCAATGTCTTTTCTATGCTTCCCAAATCATCTTCACATGATCACTTGATGGAACACAAAGATGGACCAGATGTCACAACAACCTATTCTAAAGATGAAAATCAGTGAAAACTATGTTTGTCTTGAGCATATGGTAGGTAGTGGTGAAGTCAGGATATCTCTCGTAGAGTTGGGGCCATCCGGAGGTCTCATGTCTATAAGAGTGTAGCAGCGTAGTTAGTGTTGCAAATAAAGGTCAACTAAGGCATTCAACGATGTGGTTGGTGCTCACTATCTTATACTTGGTGTTGATATGGAACTGTTGTAAGTATGTGGACCAATTCCGATGGCAATCATTATGCAATTTTCCTTGTGTATGCATGAACTACATATTCTTATGATTAGTGTGGATGATTGTATCCTTCCAAATAATGTAATTCCTCCACTGGTGACATTCTTATACAATGGAGTACATTTCTTTGTCATAAGTTGTGGAATTATGTATCGTATATGATATCACCTCACTATGATATGCCAGGAGATGCCCATGTTGAGTGAGAATTGAGCCCACAACATAGTCTATAATATCTATCTCAATCTCAAAATGTTGTTGGAGATCGGGTAATGAGAGCATCAGGGATGAGCACAAGTGTTGCTTCAAATCATCGAATGCCTTATGTTGCAACTGGTCCCACAAGAATTTTTCCTTGACATCACCCCTAGTCACTTGGATAAGGGCCCATGGAATGTGGGAGAATCCCAACCCGAACCTGTGATAGAAATTGGCAAGGCCTAAGAAGCTCTTAATCTCAATGAGTGTGGTCGAGGCTGGCCACACATGGATGAATTGGATCTTGGTTAGATCGACATGCACCCCATGCTCATCAACAATGTATCCTAGGTACTAGACCCCGTTCATGTTGAAGGAACATTTTTCCAAATTTTCATATAGCTTGTGTTTCCGTAGAGTGTGCAGAACCTATTAAATATGTTGCAAGTTTTTCTCCCAACTCTTTCTAAAGATGATTATGTCATCCAAATACACCACCACAAAATAAATTTTGAAAGGCTACAATATATCTTCCATCATCCTCATGAAATGTTTTGGGGCATTTGTCAAGCAAAAGGGCATGATCAGCCATTCAAAAAGACCTTCCTTGGAATTGAAGGAAGTCTTCCATACATCGATATGCTCTAATGGGACCTGGTGGTAACCTAGCTTTAGATCAATATTAATGAAGTATTTGACCCCCTTGAGTTGGTCAAGGAGATCATCAATTTAGGGAATTGGGTACCATTTCCTAACTGCAATTTTATCTAGGGCACGATAATCAATGCAGAGTCGCCAGGTCCGGTCTTTCTTCTTCACAAGCACAATTAGGATTCCATAACATGATGATCTTGGTCATATTTTCTCCTTTTTGAGTAGTTGTTGGATCTAGTGCTTCATTTCCTCATTTTCTGATAGAGAGCAGTGATAGATTGGCCCATTGGGTAGAGGTTCATCGGGGGTCATATTGATTGAGTGCTTTACCTGACAGTGCAGAGGTACCCCAATGGGTGAGGAGAAGATTCCTTTGTATTCTTCCATGACCTTATCCACTTGCTTATATTGCATAGAAAGACTTGTCGTGGAGTCCATGGATGTGGCTGCAAATTCCTGCTCACTTTCAGTGCGAATCATGAAGAAGGCCAACTTCCCGGTATAAGAGATAACATTCCTGCATTACACAGAAGATATCAAGGAAATGGTAGTAGATGGGACTACCTCAGGTATCCTGTATAATTTCTGATCCAAAGTAATAATTACACTACAAGGCCTATACTCATATACAACACGACGTTTTCATAAATAAGGTTGGCCCAAAAGAACATCACATACTTCATGGGGGGGACATCAGACAATACCTCATTTTTTAAGGCATTGATTCCATAGGCCAAGAGGCACTATTGGTTGATGCAGAGATCACTCCCTTGTTGGAGCCATCCGATGGTGTACGGATGTGGGTGTGGTGTTTTCGACAGAGCCAACTTCTTGACAACCTAGGCTAATATGAGTTTCTTATGTCTACTTATATCAATGATGAAGTGTATTAGATTACCCTTCACCCACATCTATGAATGAAAGAGATGCTCAAATTCCTCTGGTTCATTAGGTTAACCTGGTTGGACCTTGGTGGTAGTAGCAATGGTGTCGCTGGGTACTGCATCAATGATCCGTCTCCCTTTTTTGGTTATGAATCAAAGTTGGAGCCCACATCTGATTCATAGGAGCTCACCTCGACTACCAATGACTTATTTAAGAAGCATTGAACGATGTTATGTCAAGGTATCTGATGGAACATACATAATTTCCTAGTGTCTTTCTTTGTCTTCCTTTTGTCCTATATTTTTTATGGTTTGGACTAATTGTATTTAGGTTGTCCATCCTTTATCTTCCCTTTATTCTATGGGTTGGGGCCGCCTTTTCCATGCTTCTACTATGAGGGGTTTGTAGACCCAAACTATCATGTATTTTGTTTAGGGTTTTGATTGATCTTGGCCACATATCGATAGGCCGCACCCAAGGACTAGGGGTCCAGAAACTCCATTTTTGTCTTGATGTATTTATGAAAACCGCCACAACACTTGAGTACCATATGTCACTCAGATTCTTTGATACCCAGGTTTGTGCTCAAGGTATGGAAGAAATTGGTGAACGCTAGCACTGTTTAGTCCCCTTATTGCCATAGTGTATTCCATCTTGTATATAAATCATCACGACTACCAAAAAGGTAGTATTTATCCTTAATAACATTCTTGAAAGAAACCCAAGTGGGTGCAATTACAAATAATGTAGATCCCTCTTTTTCCTTTTTCTCACAGAAAGTGTCCCACCAATCTTTGACACGGGGGACGGCCTTAAGGAACACAAATGTAATCTTTTCTCTATCAAAAAAGTTATGGATGGAAAAATATCATTTTAGAAGTTTTAACCATTTGTGTACAACATCTGCATCTATTTGACATTCAAATATAGGAATATCAAAATTAATCTATGATGCAGGAGCATCACTCCACCTCAGCATGCACTAGCAATGCATCACATCAACATGCATTCAAGAAGGGAGAGAGGTTCCAACCCTCTCATTTTCCCTTGAATTTAAAAATTCAATGTAATAAATTGTTATTAAATGATGTAAGCCTTAAGTAGAGCCGAGTTGATGTCTTTGTACAAGTTGGAGTTAAGGTCGCCTTTAATGGCTACATGTAGGTTGATCTAGATCCAATTTGGACTATATTTTCATTAATTGTAATAAGCCTCAATAGATAGGCATTTTGATGTTGATTAGACACCATTAGTGTAGTTTGGAGGGAAGGCTCATGAAGCTCCTCTTTTGTAAAATCCTTATAATAAATAACTCATTATTCTAGGAGGAGAAGGAGGAGAGATATGAGACTCTATTGCAGTACAAGCTTGCACATATTGTTATTGATGTTCATATTAATATAAAAATAGCAGTTTTTCCTGTATATGATTCTGTGTATGTTTCCTTATGTTTTATGAAGGTCATTTGTGTGTTTATGAATACATGATGTAGATGTATGTGATAGATTTCATCTGCATGGATAAGATAGACTTCACTATCTGTCTGCCAGTTTCTTGTGTTGTTTTGGGTTCTTTAGACTAAGTGTAAGGAGTGCACAACAGAGTATTGACAACTCGGTGAGCATTGAAAGGAGTGTGTATCTGAATTCTACTTTGAGTTTAAAGGAGAACGTGCTCGGTGGGAACACCAAGATAGTCTCAAACTCAAGAGGATATTCAAGGTTACTGAACACCTTGAAGGAGAAACTGTGCAGAGGAGGTGCAAAAGACAGAGTTGTTGAACACATTGTAAGCTCATCAAGGAGTGATTTGGGCAATTACAAAGAATGCACAGAACCAACACCTTCTAAAGTGTTGGAGAAGGTGAAGAAACCTGATTTACTGAAATCCCTAGGGGATAAGCTATTAAATGGGTGCATCGAGTCAGTGCAAGTGTGCACAAGGAGACAATCAACTTCTTGGACTGTAGGGAAAGGCTCTATAAGGAGTGCATTGAGCAGGCACCAGGAATGTGCAGGAAGATTTTCTGAAACAATATTCTGAGTCTAAAGCCGTTTGAAAGCTCAATTGAGCTCAAGGAGTGCATAGAGGTGAATTTGTTTCAAGTTCAAAATCTCAGGAGAGACAACAAAAAATTCACATGATGTGAACTTACTCAAGGTTCATAAGCTCAAGAGGAAGAGCGCAGAGTGTGACAGGAGGACACCATAAATATTCTAAGGAAGCAGAGGAGTTGAGACCCTTTGGAATTCTAAGAAATTTCACAAGCTCAGAAGTGATAGTGGAAGGAGTGTGTGCAGTAGAGGGAACTTTATTCAAGTTTCTAGAATCGTAGGAGGGATAGCATTCACAAAAGTGAGGTTGAGACCCAAAGTAGTTGGGCTCGCAGGAGGATCAAAGGCCACAACCTTTGACTATCACAAATTCTTCCAATTTGGGAGAAAGAAAAAGATCAGGAAGAAGAGTGACAACATTTGTTGGATCAAGATGCAAGGAGAGATATGGACCATTAGATCTAGGTCCAGACATCAGAAGGAGCGCATAGAAGAGGAGTAGATCCCAACCATTAGATCTGAGCATGGAGGACCAAAAGTCGTTGGATCTGGGTAAGTGCACTGAACTTATCCCCTTTTTAAGTGCACGGGAGAGCATGCTCACCGAAGTCTCGAATTCCCGAAGTGGATCGGGACCGTCCATCATCTAGAGGGACAAGTGGCAGAATATCTAGTATTCTGGAGAAGAGGCATTCTAAAAGATTTCAGTTGATCAACGAGAGAAATCACTAAAGCTCCAAATCCCAGAGCTCATCCTAGCTATTGATGCTGGGGAGGGACACGTGAGGTGATATCTGAGACTCTGAAGGAATTGCACTCTAGGATATTTCAGATGACATGGATGTAGAATCATCGAAGTACCGAAGTGCCGAAATAGATCCTATACATTGGTGCAGGAGGGAACATGGTAGCAGTTGGATAACTCCAGAGGAGGGCCAGTCTGAAGGATTTGAAGTGAGGTTCTTAGAAAATCCCTGAGTCATTTGTGAGTCGGAGACACATAGTGGGAGATCCTGCATCCCAGAGCAGCAAGTGCATAAGGGTGAAAAACTCTTGAATTCATCGGAGCTGAAGCGGATCTGCATCATCCATTTGGTGAGGACACGTGTCACCAGATCCTTCACTCCAGAGCATAAGTAATTTATAGGATTCAAAGTGTGAAGGAACGAGGATTACCGAAGGTCAGAATCCTGAATTCATCCCAGTCGTTCATTGGAAAATGACACGTGGCGAAAGATCTGCCACTTCGGACAAAATTCACTCCAGGAGGAACCAAAGTTGGTTGATGAAAGAAATATCAAAGGTTGGAGAGTCGAATTTCATCTGAGTCGTCCATCAGTAGAAGACAGGTGTTAGCAGATCCTTCTTTTTGGAGGATAACCACTTCAGAGAAATTTGGGTTGCATGGATTGAGAACTATTGAAGGCTGAAGCATTGGAGTCAATCGTGACCATTGAATAGAGGAGGACGCATGTCAAAAGATACAACACTCCAAAAATATTTCACTATGGAGGTTTGCATGTGTGAAGAATCGAGAACTGTCGAAGCCCGGATTCCCGAAGTGAATCAAAGTCGTAAATTCTTCCAGGGCACGTCGCGTCCGATTGTGAACTTCAGAGATTTTCCACTTAGAATGTTTTGTGGAGAAGTGGCTCGAAATTTGCTGGTGCACTAAATCCCAAAGTTTATGTGGACTGTTGATCTGGAAAGGGATAAGGGACCGTCGATCCCTCTCACTTCATTTCAAAACTTTGCCAGTTCGAAGTTCGAGAGAATTGGTGAGTGGTGAAGTGAAAAAAGTCAGAGCCCAAAGCTCTAAAGCCCATTTTGAGGTTATCCCCAGTTCATAGCCTGAGCTCATATTAAAGAAGAGGGGCCTAGAAAAAGGAGCTAGTGCATGTTGTTCAACTTCTTCAAAGGGGCTGAGAAAGAGCTCGCAGGTTTGGCAGAACCTACACTTTGGAGAAAGGGGGACCTATGAAAATTAATTTGAGTTCTAGTAGGGGTCCGAAGAGTCGATTCAAATCAAGTGATTGAATGTTCCTAGACCGATAGGTCATGCATCCCCATGAGGAAGAGGGGGGCTTGCATCGAATTTGTATCAGAGGTTGGTTTTTCTTGCAGAAAACAAGCAAAGGAGATAGTTTGATACCATCAAAGTGGTATCATGGCTAAAATTTCATCTGCAGACAACAGGTGAAGGGAGGTAGAGTGTTGATGCTCTATGTGTGATTTTTTTTGCAAGTGTGAAATATTCAAATAAACATCCAAGTGGGATGTAGGAGAAAGATGGTGGTGCTCTCAGTTGCAAAGTAGACAACATACAACCAGGTGGACTGAGCCAGAAGATCCAGTTGCGTTCTTAGAGGAAGAAGGTGAAAATGGCTATGGAAGTCCATAGGCGAGGTTGAGAAGAAGATTGCCAGTGAATGAAGAAAGAATAGGTGGACAAAGAGCTCGAGGAAATGAGAGCAGAGATCGACAGGCTAACACTGAATATGCAACAAGAATCCCAAGTGCACTAGAAGTATGAATGGCCTTTGAAGAGAAGAGTGGAGTGGCTTGTCCAGAAGTTGTTGACCAAAAGGAAGAAATAGATAGTGAGGAGGTGGCCGAGGGAAGTTGAAACCCTCAATGATACATAAGAGATGGTTCACATTCGCAAACTAGAAGTTCATAGGAGAACGTGCTAGGTGGGCAGACCAGGATAGTCTCAAACTTAGGAGGAGCCTCAAGGTTACTGAACACATTGGAGGATAAATTGTGTAGAGGAGGTGTAGAAGATAGAGTTGTTGAACACTATGTAAGCTCAACAAGGAGTGGTTTGAGCAACTGCAAAGAGGTGCATCGAGCTAACACCTTATGAAGTGTTGGAGAAGGTGAAGAAACCATATTTACTGAACACTCTGGGGGATAATCTCTCCAACGGGTGCATCGAGTCAGTGTAAGTGTGCATTGAGCAGGCACCAAGAATGTGCAAGAAGCTTTTCTGAAAAAATATTCTAAGTTTGAAGCCGTCTGAAGGCTCAGTTGATCGCAAGGAGTGCACAGAGGTGAAATTGTTTCAAGTTCAAAAGCTCATGAGAGATAGCGCATAATTCGCAAGGTGTTAAATTAATCTAGGTTCAAAATCTCAAGAGGAAGAGTGCAGAATGTGTCAGGAGGGCACTAGAAATATTCGAAGGAAGCAGAGGGGCCGAGACCCTTTGGAATTCTGAGCAAGTTCACAAGCTCGGAAGATATAATGCAACGAGTATAAGTAGGAGAGGGAACTTGCTTCAAGTTTTTGAAATCACAGGAGGGATAACATTCCCAGAAGTGAAGTCAAGACCCAAAGTGGTCGGGCTCACACGAGGATCAAAGGCCGCCGCCTTTGACTATTACAAATTCTTCGAATTCAGGAGAAAGAAAAATCTCGAGAAGAAGAGCGACAACAGTCATTGGATCGAGATGCAAGGAGAGTTTTGGACCGTTAGATCTACATCCAGACATCAGAAGGAGTGCACAGAGGAGAAGCATATTCCATTCATTGGATCTGAACATGGAGGACCAATAGTCATTGGATTCGGGTAAGTGCATGAAATTTAACCCCTTTTTAAGTGCAAGGGAGAGTGGGCTCCCCAAAGTTCCGAAGTGGATTGGGACCTTCCATCATTTAGAGGGACATGTTGACTAATATATGGAAGTCTGAAGCAGAGACAATATGGAAGATTTCAGGTGAGCAGCTAGCAAAATCGTTGAATCTCCAAAGCCTAGAGCTCATCCTAGTCGTTAGTGTTGGGGAGGGACACTTGGAGCGAGATATGAGACTACAGAGGAATTTCACTCTAGCAGATTTCAGACAAGGTGGTTGTAGAATCGCCGAAGTCCCGAAGTGTCGAAATAGATCCTAGCCATTGGCGCAGGAGGGCACATGGTAGCAGTGGGTTAACTCTGGAGGAGAGCCACTCTAGAGGATTTTAAGTGAGGTTCTTTGAAAATTCCCGAAGCCCGAAGTATCAGAGAAGGTCTCAGTCGTCCGTTAGTCGGAGACATTTGGCTGGAGATCCTGCATCCTAGAGGAGCAAGTACGAAAGGGTGAAGAACTCTCGAAGTCGTGGGAGCTGAAGCAGATCTAGGTCTTCCATTTGCTGAGGACATGTGTCACCATATCCTACACTCCGGAGCATAAGTACTTCAGAGGATTCGAAGTGTGAAGGCACGAGGATTCCCAAAGGCCGAAATCCTAAATTCATCCCAGTCATCCGTCGGAAAAGGACTCGTGGCAGAAGATCTGCCACTTAAGAGAAAAGTCACTCTAGGAGGAAATGAAGTTGGTTGGAACAAGAACTCCTGAAGGGCGGAGAGTCAGAGTTCATCTAAGTCGTCCATCAACAGAGGACATGTGTTAGCAAATCCTTCATTTCAGAGGATAACCACTTCGAAGAAAGTGGGGGCGCTTGGATTGACAACTCCCAAAGGTCGAAGCGTCAGAGTCAATCGTGACCATTGAATACATGAGGATGTGTGTCAGAATATCAGATGCTCTAGAAGGATTTCACTCTAGAGGTTTGCGTGTGTGAAGAATCAGGAACTACCGAAGCCTGGAGTCCCGAAGTGAATCAAAGTTGTAAATTCTCTCAGGAGACGTGGCGTCGGATTGTGAACTTCGAAGATTTTCCACTCCTGAGGTTTTGTTGAGAAACGGTTTGGAATTTTCCGAAGTGCCAGACCCCGAAGTTTTTGTGGACCGTTTATCTGGAAAGGGCGAAGGGACTGTCAATCCCTACCACATCATTTCATAACTTCGCCAGTTCAGAGTTCGGGATAATTAGCGAGTGGTGAAGTGAAAACGCCCTGAGCTCGAAGCTCTGAAGTGCCTTTTGAGGTTAGCC
This sequence comes from Picea engelmannii, assembly GCA_009831015.1. Taxonomy (NCBI): domain Eukaryota; kingdom Viridiplantae; phylum Streptophyta; class Pinopsida; order Pinales; family Pinaceae; genus Picea; species Picea engelmannii. Next base: position 723,284 of record ML781260.1, read on the forward strand.
CTAGGTCACAGCCTCAGGTCATATGAAGAAAGAGGGGCCTAGTAAATGGAGCTAGCACCTATTGTTCAATTTCTTGAAAGGGGCCGATAAAGAGCCTACGGGTTTGGCAGAACCTGGACTTTGGAGAAAGGGGGACATGTGAAAATCGATTTTGGCTCCAGTAGGGGCCCGAAGATTCAATTTGACACAAGTGATTGAACAGACCTAGACTGAGAGGTTGTATAGACCCACGATGAAGAGGGGGGTCTGCATCAATCTGTACCTTGAAGGTGGTAGCACCTCTACTCGAGGAAGATGTAGTCGTCGAAGTATTTGCACATAATTTTCCATCATCTCATTTTTTTTTCACGAGAGGGCTTCCTCAAGCTCCAAATTTAAAGGGATCTCCTACCCTGTCGTCTCTCTTTTCTTACCCCATGGATGGTCGTTGGGTTCGATGAGGCCGATATTGCAAACGATCAACTCGTTCTAGTCCTAACAACTTATACCTGATGTCATTTGAGACATGCACAAATAAACAAATGAAGAGCAGATCACTCTGATACCACTGATCCAGATTCACGAGAGAAACATAATGAAACACACATATATAACATTAACACATATATAAAGAGAACAATAGCATAGATACAATGGAACTTAATTTCTATTCAATAAAGAAATCTGTTGAAACAGTAAAATGTAGAATGAAAACAATCTTGCTCGAATGGTGGTAGTTAATCTTTGAGAAGAGATATGGCCACTACACACATTCGTCTAAGCACATTACAATGAGACCTCCAGGCCTTTTTAGCATCAAGAAATAAACAAAACACCCTATACATCCAAAAACCTAAACCTAAGAGATGAAGCGCCAAAAGTCATGTGGGCCTGGATGGGGTAAGTTGGTACATCAACTTCCCTGGGTCATAACTTTTGCATACGATCTTTATTTTAGGTGCACAATAACTCGTTGGAAAGGTATATCCGAGGATTACCCATTATTCCATGACATTTTAACTTTGTCTACAATGTGACTATGTCGGTCCAAAAAAATGTTGTTTAGGGCATGAAAACAACCCAAAAAGTTTAGGACCCAAAAAGCTAGAACAAAAATACCAAGATGAAAACTGTAACTGCCAAGGTGAAAGTGGTATCTCAGCCAATTGGAAGAGGTGGGTGGCCATCGATATCCTCCTAGATCATGCGCGTTCCTAGAACACGTGCACACTCCTAGGAGCATGTGCACGTTCTCAGTGATGCCTACCTGGATTGCCAATTTTTTTACCATCATCTTCACGCAAGTGCTCATAAATGCCATTATAAATAAGTTTCATTTCACTAGATCCATTAGGTTCTCATGATCTGCATATACAAATTTGTATATGGAGAAAATGAATAAGTAAAACATCATGTTTATGATCATAATTCTTCGAATTCATACAAATTTGATAAGAATTTTATTGAAAATCATACTTACATTTGAATGATGAATTAAAGATGAAACTTTGTGATAAGGGTTTTTATACATTTTTTTTTTTACCAAAAAAGAAAAAATAAATTAGTCAAAGTAGAAGGGGGAAAATGAATTTATTAAAAACAAAAAGAATATGTCCACTTATTAATTGAATCCATTTATATTTCTATAAAATTAACAAAAAATTAAAAATCAACATTTTCATAATTAAACCTTTCATTATTTATTATTTATAAAATTTAAATTAAATAAATAAATATATAACATTATATTATATTTTTGTAAATATTTTTTATTTAACCATAAATATGAAAAAAAAATCAATATTTCGAAATTTAATAATATTAAAAAAAAACAAAATTTATTAATAATATTATTAACAACCATTTAAAAACCTTAAATAAATTAGAATGAAAGGCCAAATTCAATGAGTGATTTATAAGTGAAAAAGTAGAGATAAATAATTAGACATGAGAAAATGCGATATTTATAATTACGTTGAAAGGCGTATACCTATTGACAATGAGCAGATTTAATAGGGGTTTAGTGCTTAATAAGTTTTCTATGGACAAGATTAAATATGGCTGGAATATTCTTAGTAGTCACACAAAATAAATAGCTGTGATTTCAATCATTAACTTCCTAGCTATTATAAAGACATCAGTTTATGTGTTTACTTTTTTACATTTACCTAATCATATTTAAAAATTACTTTGATAGCTAACTGGTTGCCAAGTAAGTGATTAACAAAAATTAAAATATTAACACGAGATAAATGAAGCCCAACAATTTATTTGTTAATAGATAATAAAATTTAATATATTTTTTTAAAGATTCATTTCATCTTCTCAACCTTTCGGCGTTCACCCGCAGCTATTTTGCTGCTGTGCTAGTTATATAGAGAGACTCTACGTTACTTTGATGACAGTGTTATTCCTTTCTCTCCTCACTTGTAATGATCTAATCTTTGTGATTATCAAATCATTTAACCATAAAGTTAAGAAAACTGTCATCGAGGGTGGCCAGCTCGCTTCTAGACCCGCACTAAACTTTTCAATAATCATTCATCCGAGATGGTCGACACAAATCTATTCAGCTATCTAATCATTTAACCATAAAACAAGGAAAACTTTCATGGAGGGTGGCATGCTCAAATTTATTCAGCTCCTAGACCCGGACACAACTTTTCATTAATCTTTCATCCAAGATGGTAGACACAAATCTAATCAGCCATCAGGCCCGAACTAAACTTTTGAATCTCCAAAGTCAGAGCATATGATTAAATTCTAAACAAAAGGCCGAGGATGATCATTTAAAAATATTCAAAGCCATCATCTAATTTTCTTTCCCTGTCCGTGCATCCGCCTCGGCCGCCCTCGTGATTCATATGAAGATAGTCCAACTGGATTACAAAATACTTAGCGGGCTGCAGCTCCATACCACTTGCACGGAAGAGTCTGACGGACAGATAAGTCACCTGACACCAATGTACGAATGGCAGCAGCTCTCCCGATAATCGTCGACGCTGTCGTCCTTACTCCTACAGTTACTAAATGTCAAACTGCGCCTCGTTTCAGTGTAATTTAAACATTTCTCAAGGTACCGACTTTTTGGTATTGAATTCAAATAAAAACAATATATTCTGCAGGGCTGACTGCCATCAAATAAAAACAATATACCGTTAAGGACTGGCTGCCAGCACATGCAGAGACTTCAATTATGGCAGGCTGAGAAACCTTTTCTCTACGCGGCATTCCATATGGGTTTTCTTCCGGGCTCCACCAAACTTCTGTTGAATTATGGCAGGCTGAAAAACCTTTTCTCTACGCTGCATTCCATATGGGTTTTCTTCCGGGCTCCACCAAACTTCTCTTGATAAATTGTCTAAATCGAGCTTGCCCCTCTTCAATAGATTCTCGCCGTTAGTATATACTTTGAGCAATCGACTAATACCCGAAGACAATGAATTGAAGTTGGGATATAGTGATTGGCTAAGCAGAGTGGTTAATCAACCTGACGAAGCTTGAAGCACTTGCCGAAATTGGAAAAGAAATCTCCCGGCCTGTTAATGAGGATACCACCTTTATGTTGTAAGGAATAAGTGTTAGGAATAGTCTAGAAATATATAAAATAGTAAATTGTTGGAACGACAGATCTAGATCTAGAATATGCTCGAGATGGTTTAGGTTTCGAACGAGAAGATTAGCAGATCCAATATGATTGGGATTTGTTTTGTCTGGAGTTTGCTATAAATTTGTAATTCATTTCCGTGTAAATGGTCAAGAGTGTGTGAGAGACAATTCGTCTCATCTCTTTGTGTGAGATTAACTGCTGAGCTACATTTCTTATCATAAGATCCGTCAGATCCAGCGTTGGTCATGGATGGTTGAATCCGTAATTCGAATCAATAAATGCCAACGGAGCAAATAAAAATTTGTCCGTGCAAAATTTGTCCGTGCAGAACTTGCAAGAGATAAAATGGATGTACGAAGAGTTCTGTAAGAACATGAAGTCAAATGCTGCATTTGAGTACAGTATGGAGTAGAAACTGTGGGAAGGCAGATCTGTAAATAATTCGGTGTTTGCTTAAATCAAATTTCTCCACTACAAACCACGATCAAATTTGATGGTAGGGTCACATTTCTATTTCATAGTCACGAGTGCTTAACGCTTCTATAACCAGTTAAACTTTATTTCTATTTGATGTTGGAGATATTAATTACAAGTAGTGAGCTTTATACTTAAGCAGACTCTGTCTCTCACGGAAAGCATAAGTTAGTGTGTCAGACACAACAAGGAAGAGTGTTAGCAAAAGATTGAGTAGAAATTTATTGTCCTCTTAATTATTTGACTCAGTTTATTTGTAGAGGAAGTCTTAGCTTCATCTTTATATGTCTGAGTTTGTAGGTAGTCGATATAGAATAGAGAGAATATAGTCGATAGTTAGAAAGCAACAATAAAAGAAGTCGTTGGAGCCGAAGCTCGTCTTAGTTTTATATTCAATAACTGTGTGCAGTGTCCAAGTTCACAATATATTAAATATCTGTGTGTTGATGTATTTTTGAGTTTCTGTTGTGTTCAAACACTTCGAAATGATCATCTCTCTGTTTCTGTGCAAGTTTTAAGTAGGTTGATAAGTTCTTGAATCTACACTGAAAGTATTTTGTGAACTTATGTGCTGAGAGTAGAACTGTGTCAAGAAAATAATTTATTAAGTATTATCATCACAACGTGCGATCTATTGAACAGTTTGTGAACTCTGCTGTAAGTCCTGAGAGTTCAGGGACAAAGAATTTCATTTTGCGTTCTTTGCAATTGCGTTGCACAATGTTGGTCTGAATGATGTAGATCTGAGATTTGGTATCAGAGCAAGTTTATGAGAGAAATCTTTATCAGCAAAAGTTTCAAGAGTAGTAACTCTCTTGTAAGGTATGTGTTGAAAAATGAAATCATGGCCTCCACTTCAAATCTACAACCTCTCACTTTTACGGAAAAAAATTATGGCTTATGTTCCTTGACCATGAAGGCAATGTTTAGGGGTCAAGATGTATCGGAGATAGACAAGAATGGCTATGTGGAACCAACATATTAGGCAACATATAGTACCCTCACACAAGTTGAGAAGGATGATTTGAAAGATCAAAGGAAGAAGGATTGAAATGCGACGTTTTACGTACATCAAGCCATGAATGAGAGCATACTCCCAAGAGTCACATCAACAAATAAAGCCAAGGAAACATGGGACATACTACAAAACTCTTATCTAGGTATGGACAAAGTCAAGACTTCAAAACTACAGATTCTTAGAAGAGATTTTGAAATTTTGTCAATGAAAGACATAGATTAAGTAGATTCCTTTTACACCCCTATTAGAAAGGTTGTTGAAAAGGTACTCCATAGAGGATGGAAAGGTGGTTTAAAAGGTACTTAGGAGTCTTCCTCTTAAATTTGATACCCTGGTTGTGACTTTAAAAGAGAAGAAAGACCTGAGACAATTTAGTCTATATGAGTTCTAATCCTCCCTCATTAATCATGAACACATTAAATAGATCAAATATGTCATTAGAGAATGCATTTTCCGCATAGTCATCTATAAGTCTTGGAAGAGGAAGAGGGAGAACTTAATCTAGAGGTAGAGGAAGGAGTTCTGCTAGAGGTGGACACAGTAGCAGTCCTCCAAATACTAGTGGAAAAGGACAAAATCCAAATAATAGTTAGCGAAGTAATCATAGATTTGATAAATCAAAGATTCAATGCCATTACTGTAAAAAGTATGGACATTATGCATATGAATGAAAGAAGCAACAATATAATTAGAACAAGCAAGGTCAAGATCAATCAAACAACCCAAATACTCCCTCCAGTATTATGTTTATGGAGCGCGTTAAAACAATGCCTATAGTATCATCAGTGGAATGCAATGTCGCTCAAGAAAGCCCATGTGACATATGGTATTTAGATTTAGGTTGCAGTAATCACATGACATGAAACTTAGAACTATTTTCTAGTTCAGATAAGTGAGTCCAAACTAAAGTTACACTTGGAACAAATATCCAAGTCAATGTCTTAGGAAAATGCAGTATTAACATTTTAACTAAACAAGGAGAGAAAAAAGTTATGCTTGATATATATTATGTGTCTAGCCTAAAACATAATTTGATGAGCACAAGAGAGTTGTTAGAGAAAACATACAAAATCTACATGGAAGATAATCACTATGTCATTTGGACAGATGTCCAAGAAACCAACTTATTGCAAGAATTCAAATGAAAAGTAACAGAATGTTTCCATTAACATTGAAGGCATCCATGAAGAGAAAAACAAAGAAAGTTGTCAGTAAAGAAAAATATGCGTAGTTAGACACCGCGTTCAAAGAAGAAAATAAAGAAGGTAGTGCATGCAGTTTTAAGAAAGAAAGTGCAGAGACGCAGGAAGCATTTCAATCTGAAGTACATGATGATTCCTGGCTATGGAATTTCATATTTGATCATTTAAACTGTGGTGGTTTGAAGTTGCTACATACAAAGGATATGATGAAAAGTTTTCCATTAATTGAAAAATGAGAACGAATATGTGAAGGTTGTATCTTTGTAAAGCAGCATAGAGAGTCATTTCCAGATGTCAAGTCATATAGAGAAAAAGATCCACTAGAAATTGTACATTCATATATATTTGGACCAATGAAAACACCATCTATAGGAGGAAATACTTATTTTATTACATTTATTGATCATTTTTCAAGAAAGACATGGATTTATTTACTAAAACATAAATCTGACGCATTGGGTTGTTTTCAACAGTGTAAGTCACCCGTGGAGAAGAAAAGTGGTTATTACATCAAGGTTCTAAGAAGTGACGGAGGAGGAGAATATTTTTGAAGAGGGTTTCAAATTGTTTTTAAAGTTCATGGAATTTACAAGCAATTCACTACGTGGTATACAACAAAACATAATGGTGTCGCATAGTAGAAGAATCAAACCATCATGGAAATGACAGAGTATGTTGGAAGCCAAACATTTGTCAAATGAGTATTAGACTAAGGCAGTAGGAAATGCAATATAAATCATGAACAAATGTCCAACAAAGAGTGTTAGAAACAAAGTTCCTCAAGAATCCTAGATATGTACAAGGAATAATGTGGCGCACTTAATTTTTTTTGGTTGTGTCACATATACATGTTCCAGACGAGTTGGGAAAGAAGCTAGATAACAAAGGACAAAAATATATATTTGTTGGGTATCCTGAAGATCCAAAAGGATACAAGATATATGATCCTATTGCAATAAAAATGATAATCAATAGAGATGTTCAATTTGTGAAGAATGAAGCATGAGATAGAAGTACAGAAAGGACAGTGAGAATCGTTGATGTTATTGAAAATGATGATAGAGAGAAATAAGTGGTTAAAACACCAGTTATATGTAAGTGTGAAATTCCTTCCACAATTGGAACTGTGACACAAATTACAACACAAACTACTCCAGTGAGACCTGTAGGTGCATAGTCCACACCTACAACACAACAAACTCCAACAACTAGTCTGAGCAGTTGTACCTCTCCAAATCCAAAATTAGCAATTACCAAGAAAGACAAGAAGTATGTGTGACATATATAACGTTGACACATCAAATTCATTTTTAGTTTTTGCTCTGTTTTCACAAATAGAGGATCCATTATCCTTTGAAGAAGCTATCAAGGGTGATGTATGGGCAGAAGCCATGGATGAAGAAATTAAATGCATAGAAAACAATTAGACATAGAAGTTGGTAGATGTACTTCAATACAAGTATGTGATAAGTGTCAAGTGGATTTATAAAACCAAGAAATATGTAGAAGGAAATGTGCAGAAGCATAAGGAAATGTTCGTTGCAAGAGGTTTTCCAGAACAACGTGGAATTGATTTCAATGAAACATTTGCACCAGTTGCATGCATGGACACAATCAAAACTATGTTAGTCATTGTTGTGCAGAATAAGTGGCATGTTTATCAAATGGATTTAAATTCAACATTGTCGAATGGACATTTGGAAGAAGAAGTATATGTGGAACAACCACAAGGCTATGAGATTCTAGGACAAGAGAACAAAGTATACAGATTGAAGAAAGCACTGTATGGATTAAAGAAAGCTCCCAGAGCTTGGTACAATCACATAGATTCCTACCTTACTCAGAATAGATTTCAAAGAAGCGAATGTGAGCCAACAATGTATATAAAAGCAAATCAACAAGGTAATATGTTGATTGTTTTCTTATATGCAGATGATATGATTTTTATAGGTGATTTTGGCATAGAATAATTTAAGTGAGTCATGAAGGATGAGTTTGAAATGACTGATTTAGGGCTTATGAGATATTTTTATGGTATGAAAGTTCACCATTCCAAAGATGGTGTATTTATTTCATAATCTAAATATGCACGTGAAATTTTGAAAAGATTCAACATGATAAATTCCAAGGTAGCTCCTGTTGGAATATTGGTTGTTGTCATTGATGTCAACCCTAGTCATGGGTTTTGGACTGCAAGATTGATGAAGGTATTTGGACATGAAGGACAACGCACATGCATATACAACACCCATGGATGGATAGTATACATCACGTTGTTTCCGGTGGTATGTGGTACGTCATCTGGATCCTCATGGTTGAGGAGAGATAATTTTTTGAAGATAACAAAGTGAATTGAAGAAGGAAGTACATGTAGGCCCTCAAGATAATTAAAGAAAGGAAATAGAAAATACGAAATTGTCAGGTCGGCCCTAATGTTAAAAGGAAGTGACATAAATGGTATAAATAAATATCATAAATTCATTTGATACACAAGTCAAATTTTAGAGGAAATTAGAAGTAAAGAAGGCCGGATTTCAAGGGAGGATGAAGTCTTTTGGTGATGTGTTCTAAGGTATGTTATTTTCAGGTCATCTTACCACCTTTGCTATAACTTTTTTTCTAGAAATATTCATATGGTTAAATTGTTATGGTATTGAGAAGACATATAAAGGTACTTGTGGTAAAAATTCCAACTCTTGATTCAATATAATTATGAAGATACACTCTTTGGAAGATAGGGGTTGTGACTAGTCCTGGAGCTAGTCAATAAACATGTGTTTCGAGTAAAACAATCATAACTTCTTCGTTGATAATCCAAATGATGTGGGACAAATTTCATTGAAAATATTAAGGAGTTTAGTTTCTTGTGTGCTAGTTTCATAATCTGATGTTAAATATTGAGCGTGGAGTATTCTATACAAGTTTAGTCTCTTGAATATACTAGAATTGAATAAGGTTTACCATTGTCTCTATAACTTCTTTTTGGGGAGGATTCAAGGAGTGAAACTTGGAGAAGTTTCAGAGAATAAACTGAATAATATTAACTATAGGATCATAGTATTCCAAGAATTGAATAATTGTAGAAATCGAAGAAGTCTCAAGAAGTATTATCAGGTTCTATGTGATGGTTTGTTGATGGTGATGATTCAATGTGAAGTTTTATTATCTCTTGTATTTTCTTGGGCGGAAGGAAGGGGCAAGGATGGAGAGTTCAACTCTCTCTTGATATTGAAGGATTGTATATTCCTCTTGGAGGTTTATCCCTCCCTTTACACTTGGAAGTTGTATCTACCTTTGGAAGTCATTACTTCCCTTGAACAATAACTATTGATTATTTCTCATATATTGTGCATGGTGTATTGTGGTGTATTGGTGTAACTCTTATACTATTGCTCATTTTTCATTGGATATAATTGAATGGTTTAAGTATAAGTTGAAAAAAGTTTTAAATTGTACTTGATACTGATTCACCCCCCTCTCAGTATCAACAGTTGGTATCAGAGAAGGTTGCCTTCAGAACAATTTAACCATTGGAAGGAAAATCCTGACTAGAGATGGATGACCATGAGCACATTTCAAAT